>PPHD01002417.1:0-35988 GCA_002909625.1 Bambusicola thoracicus | reverse complement strand
AAAAAAAAAAAAAAAAACAAAACAAACAAAAAAAAAAAAAGCAATAAATGTAATTCTATTAACTGACCATTATCCACTGACTGAAAAAATGCAAAGGTAAAACAAAATGAGCAGATTGTATTTAGTACCTTTGACCCATTGTTCTAACTGCAGCCAGGAAGCAGACTAAAAATGCTGAACATTTCTTCCTTCTGCTAGTCATTTTCCACATTAACCACTAAATAACAATTTAAGTGCAAATACACAGCACTAAGTTGCATACCCAGGAAGACAACAACAGCAGAGATTATGCTTTTACAAATAATTCTAACTTCAGCTAGAGAGGCACTGTCCTTTGACCTCCTGAGCACTCCATGTTCTGATGCTGCGCTACTACTACAAAAATGGACTTCCACACTGAATATAAGGGATGACTTCTGCCACACATGGAAATCATTATAAGTTGGCTGGTGAAAATTCAGTGCAATAATGACTGAAGTTCTGGAAAACATTAAATTACAGAATTTAAGGAGGGAACATATTACTATTTCATAACAATAAATAAAATGCAGTTCAATCTTTCAAGTCTGCTTGGTGATGCAGTAGATATGAGTGACATTGGATAGAAGACAGATAAAACTTTTACAAAGAATTTGGATGTCTCTTCCTTTCAATCTATGTCTGTTTACATAGCCTTAGAAATCCATACTGTAACACCTTGCTCTCTCACTATGTTTTCGTCTGTAAGAAAAAGTGGCAAAAAAAAAAAAAAAAAAAAAAAATCACAGCATGTTACATACACAGATGCAGTGGTTCAGCTGGAGTTTAGTGACAGAAAAAGCAGCACCTCTGTGTCAACGCCAGTCATCAAAGCAAACCAAGGTGTTGAGCAGATACTCTGATGCAGGATATCCAGGGACAAGCATGTTTTGTCGCTCTGTAGTTTTGATCTTTATCTCTGACTGATCCTCCTTTTGCTATTGCTACCACACAATATTGTCTCCAAAACCCCTGACAGGTGATGTTCAAATGTGTTGAGTTATTTTGTATGTGTGACGGGATGTTTTCCCAACCTGAAATAAAGCTTTCAGAGCTCTAAAAGCAGCTGTAGGGGCATCAAGCCAGCTTGGAAGGTCTCAAGTGTGTATTCTTCATTAAATGTTGGCACATGCCATGCCAAATTATTTCACTGCCGAGAGGAAAATTTTGACCAACCTATTCTCAATTATTCATCTGGAAGGCACTCTTGATCGCTGCTGCTACAGACCGAGTTCAACCTGTATTCTTTGCCAAATCAGCACGTGCCCTCAATCCACTCAGCTCTCACTCTTCCGCCCCTCACCACCGTGAGCCAATTCCAGAGAACAAGGACCCTTAGACCCAGACAACATTCACAACACACTTCTGCAGCCAGAAAGCTCACTACATTAACTGTATGGACAGTTGGCTTGTGTTCTTGATGCCAGTAGGAATTACTAAGGGATTCCCTTTAGTACTAATCCCTTCTTCCAGTCCCATTAATAGCTGTCTGCAGTTACCTCTGCTTTGTCTGCCCAGTGCAGAGCCTTGATGCTTGACTAAACCACTGGTCACTTTTCCCTCATACTATCTCTTTAAAGAGCATTGGCCAAGACCATTGGATGTTTTCTGTTTTTGTTGTTCCTTTTTTAACACTGTGATTCTTCTCTGTTCTTCATTTTCTTTTACATACTTTTACATGTTCAGGTGTCAGTGCTGAAACTACCCCAGTCAGTTGGAACAGATATACTTCCTGTAAAGACAAATGCTGCCAGTGATGACTTGCTGGGTCAGTACTGTCAAAGGCATGCAGAAATGCTTCAGAAAAGAAACGTGTATGGAACTACAGATCTCCAGAAAGCTTTAGAAGCTAGTAGCAATTACTGCTTTTACTGTAAACCGAAACTCAATATTGTAAAGAACATTTCTGTAAGTTGCCAGATACACTTTTTAGGATTGAGAAAAGTAGTAGGGTTTCTAAAAAAATATTTAAGATTAGAAATTTTACCTTTATAATAAAATATAACCATGCAAGTGCAGAGCTGATATTTTTACCTATGACAGCACTCAATAACCTGCTCAGATTAAATGATATCCTCAATCTGCTGCTCACAAAGAAAAAAATCCCATTAGGAGCTATTTACTAAAACACCTTTAAGGGCTGGTTGTTCCACGTTATGCTTGAAACATGCTGGGAGATAGCAAGGAGGAGCTTTTAGAACCACTCCCATACTATTTAAATGTATGTTTTGCTGACAAATAATTCTTCAAAAATGTACGTTGTATTAACACACCTGCATGGCAAAAGGCAGCAATGACAGTGCCTTCTAATAGGTTACAGGCACTATGGAGCAGCAGCAGGTGACAAAGAAGGAAAACTGGC
Organism: Bambusicola thoracicus; assembly: GCA_002909625.1. Classification (NCBI taxonomy): domain Eukaryota; kingdom Metazoa; phylum Chordata; class Aves; order Galliformes; family Phasianidae; genus Bambusicola; species Bambusicola thoracicus. The sequence continues at coordinate 33,608 of PPHD01002417.1, read as the reverse complement.
TCAGCCCTTCCAATGTCCAGTGACAGCTCAAGAGGAGTGCAACCTCTATCCAGAAAGATGCTGCTTCTTCAGCTGCCAACCCTTAAATGAGCCCTCCAGGCTCCACCTCTTCCAGTCACTCAGATGCATTACTTGCCTGCCTCCTCACCTGATGTTCAACCATTGGTTCTGGCTGCAGCCTGGCGATTTTGCAGTAGCACCTTTGAGAGAATTGTAGTGGGTTGACTGCAGTACAACAGTAATATCATCTGCCTTGAAGTTTAATATTTATTTGGAAAATAGCTTTAACGTGAAGGAAAAATCAATAAAAACTACACCAGGAGCAAAAATTCTAGGAGATTCTTATCTAACGCTCTGCATCTCGATGGTAAAGTCACTACTGAGAAAGACACCTTGCTGTCTATCTCTGGTTTCTTCCTACCTGTCAAATTGCTGATTTGTTACTAGCTCTCTAAGCCTCAAGAAGAAATGAGACAGCCTGTTGACATTTTTCTCAAATAATTTGACCAAATTAATGGAGCAGTTCTTTCAAGTTTCATCAGATTCAGCAGGCTACTGGAAAAAGAATGTATGTGAGCTCTATCCATATATAAGTTATGCGCAATCACTAAAAGTGCAACGTTGTAAATGCAGCATCTACAGTGACACTTGTTCAAATATCTCTTAGAATACTGTGATGTCTCAAAGTTAAGATACAAACTCTTTGCAATTAAACATCATCAAATAGATTTCATAAGACAATTATCTCACACATTCAACCAGAGTTATTAGCCAGCACATGAAGTCTTAGAGTAACTTACATTGCACTTCCAGTCAACTGTAAACTTGATGCATTACCTTGGAAGAATGCCACATTTCCCACTGTGCTAAACTTACTGAAACAAATAGAAAGCAGCATTGCAGCATTACATCCCTACTCTACTATTGTGTAATTGGATCTTACTACAGGAACAACGTTTTATTTTACAAACATTGAGTTACCGTTATCAACTCCTGGTTTCACACACTCAGCACAAGACTAATGAATTCTTATCTTATATTGAGATTTAAGTGAATATGATAGAGAAAATATTCAAAGAGTTGCATTTGAAAGCTCTGTTTGCAGCTATAATCTTAAGAAAAAATACATTTTATGTTATTACATTGTTATGCTAAGTAGACAATAGAATGCTTAGCAACACCAATAGCAAAAAGTTACTCGGGCCTCTCCAGTTTAGGGGTGAATTCTCCACTCATCCAGCATACCTGAGTAGAATTTGAAAAAATTATCATAGAAATGAGGAATATAAGGAGATACAGCTTTATATTCACTGAAATATATCTATTCCAACTAGAAAAGGGCAAAAATATTTATGCTGTTTAATTCCTAAATAATAAATGTCTTCCTATATTAGAACAGAAAAAAAAAATCAGGGATTTTATCTGCAACTAGGTGAACAGTGGTCCTCTCCTGGAGTATTTTAAGCAGCCATGACTTTGCCAGCTAAGGAATGCACCTCTAGAGTGGCTAGGTGTCTGGTGACACAGCATACCCTAGAATGGTTATATCCACTTAAGTAAGCAATGTGGGAACTAAAGTGGTTCACGGCTTACCTGAGTGCCAAATAAATTTTCAACAGCAAACTCCAATAAAAGTCCTTCTTCTTTTAAATAGCTGTGTTCTTCAGCACCGCAGATGGAAAGCGTTTCCCCAAAATTTTGTAGTCAAATATCCAAAGGTGCAGTACTGACGTTAGTTTAACATTTTATACAACAAAGATATTGGAAAAAAAAAAAAAATAGGGTCTTCCTATTTAAATTTAATGTTCCACCAGAACACTGATTCACTGAAAAATCTTTTCTTACTCTCCTAAATAGCCTCAAGTATGTAAACAGGATTTAGGTTCAGAAGTCCACAGGGGAAGTGGAGATTAACTTTGATGAAAGCTAAGTATCTTGGGACACAGTTGGACCCAATTTAATCTTTAAAACAGCTTCATCCCAGTACAGAAAACATTTCTAGGAAAATGATGATTTGCTTTTATCTCCAGAACCTCAGCACCCAGTATTGTATAAAGTAGCAAAAAAAAAAAAAAAAAAAAAAAAAGTATGTATAGCTACTAATTTTCATTATAACCAAAGTGTTCTAAACAATTATGATAACTATGATCTGGTGACAATGAACACACAAAGCAAAGACATCACCAGATAATAAAGCAGTTCTGAATGAAGACTATTTTATCCTCAATACCAGCTCTGCTTTGTATGCTGAACTCCAAGGAGAATAGTCAGAGATGCCCACAGCAATGCAAAGCCCAGTGACTTCAAACGGGCACAGTGGAGATAAGAGGAGGAAAAACAGATCACATTTTTAGAGATATTTGAAAACTACAGTAAACGCATGGAAAGAAATCAGAGCAGATATTTAAAACAGTATTTGTAAGGACAGACGGGTTTTTGACTGCACACAAAACAGAAGTTAACGGAGGAAACAGGGTTTTTTTGAGTACATGTGTAGGCTGACTACAGTAGAGATTAAATTCATGACTTACAGATAAAACAGTATGAGCTTCAACAGCTTGAACTGAAACACCAGGCTCCTTTGACAAAACTGTGACACACCCAGCTTCTGTTTGTGTCCCAGACACTTATTTTTTTTAAGGTCTAAAATGCCATAAGCCACTTTCTAACTAAATTGCCCAAAGCTCCACAACATAAAAAAAACAAATGTCAATGATCTACAGAGAGCCATTGTTAATGGTAGCAAAAAAAACAAATCTAAGAAATAGTCTTGAAACGTTGCATTTTAAAAGTAACAGAAAGGGAATCTGTAGAGGGAACTCAAGATTCTCTAACGCAATTTTCTGCTCTAACAGTTTGCACATGAGTGACTATTAGTCACTGAAAAAGGTATGGCACTGAACCCACTGCACGGCATCTTTGGAGTCTTTGTGGTAAGCCATCTGCCACAGTGGTTTTCAAAATCTCTTTCAGAACCAACATCAGACAACATCTCCTGCAGTTTGCTAAAAGCAAAATTTTTGACTATCACCCATTTTTTTTTCTTTAAATTACAAAACTATATGGCTCAAAAGCAGGAACAGGCTCCCGCTTCCTTGAAGTGGCACAAAAGTGAGGTGTTTTTTTTTTTTTCCCCCCCACAAAACAGTTTGCAGGAACAGTACAGATGACACAGTACTGATGTGTTTGCTGTGCAGAGCACATGCCAGAAGCCCAAACAAACAGGTTACTCAACATTTCGCAGTTTGCACTGCATACTTTTCTTTTAAATTCCAGGCTTTAACTGCAAACCAGTGCACACTCGCGAAACCATGGAACCCCTTACGGTGCAATTTCTTTGGGTTTTGCCCAGCCATAGAAACTATTTGTCAAATACATCTGAGAGTCTAGACCATATTAAAAGAAGCTTGATTATTACTAACCCCAGCTTATACAGTTGTCAAGACAACAGAGTGAATATCATCATTAACAGAAACTGCTTCTATCAAACTGCAAATCATAGCTGAAGCTTCACTCCCATGCTCACATTATCCAAAATATGCAAATATATGAATGCAAAAGAAAATTCCAAATGAAGTTTGATGCCTTTTTAGACTGATCTAAACAGACAAGTAAACTTTCTCTCTCTCCTTTCCCACTTGTAAATATGAAATGTGTTTAAATCTTCCTTTATTAACACAGAGTCTGTACAAAAATATTCAGCTTTAATTTTCACTTGCAAAGCTTTCATGCATACTAATTCAGCCAAAGTTCACAAGACAGATCGTAGATTTATGCACCTACAAGGAAGACCCATTCACGTATATAACGTCTCACCAGTCTCACTAACTAATGGCTTGCTGCCATAAGCCACCACATTGCCAGACTCACAGGATGCTACCCACTGTGGCTTCAGTTGTCTGACACCAAGTTCATGCAACCTACAGTAGTCATAGGCCTAAAGCATATTGCCAGTTGAATGTTCAGGAGTCATGTACCATCATTCAAGATGCAATACAATATGTGTTGTGTGTCATGAAGCCATGCCCCTCAGCAAGTCTACAAATGTTGCAGTTCTGTGAGGAATAGCCAATACTCTGTGCTGCTCTTCAGAGGGCATTCACAAGCTCACAGAAATAAGCTAACAGGAATCTCATAATGTTCAAAGGAAAAGAGGTATGTTACATCCTGCACCTGGGGAGGAATAACTTCAGGCAGAAGGCACCTGGAAAGCAGCTCTGCAGTCAGGTCCTTCTGGGCCTGGAGGAGAAGGTGAAGGTCAGCCAGCATGACATCTTGCAGCAAGGCCAGCAGCCCGTGCACCATGCTGGGCAGTGCTCACCAGCAGACCAAGGAGGGGGTTTGATTAAGCTTTGCCATTACATTAAAATATAATAAACAAATATTTTAGACTATATTAACAGAAAAACACACAAACTGAATTGAATGCTTTATAGAATTACCTGCATATAAAAGTAAACCAAATTCTTGCAATACCACTCTATCCCAACTAATAAGTTCATTATTTAATTCAAGTTCTAAAATATTGCATGAAGTAAAACTAGAGAAATTTCACATTTTATGATCTTCCAGAAAGTTAATTTTTGTATATATTTATATATAAACAAGAGCAATGATTTTAACCTACTTAATTTGAATGTCATTTGGTTTCTGAAGAGCTGGAAGAAAAAAAGACCCCTCTAGGTTATTGGTGTTTATATGAAGCACAGTAATATTCATAACAGAGAAATATACTGAAGTACATATTAAAATGACCATTTTTCTGAAAGAGAAATTTAAAACGGACTGTCTAGTTCCCAACAGGAGCACTAGGGAAAAGTGTTCATTGTCTCTCTCATCAGGCCAAACATTAGTAGTACTCTGGGAAATCAGAGAGGATTTGGGCAGACTGCCCATTCAACTTAAAGCTCATCTGAGATCTACATATATCTGCTTAGCTATCCAGCTAGGATTTTTTGTTGTTGTTTTCATGTCCATATGATTTTAGTGCCCCTGTGCAGCCCTCTCCGCCTGCTTCCCTAGACAAAAGGAGGCAAGTATCTCAATATCTGTGTCAGCAAATCTATATCCTCCCACACCTGGTCCAAAGTCCGCTGCAGCAATGGGAAAGCAAAGTGAACTTTCATCTCTCAAAGATGTACTGCTAGACTAAAGTAAGTTGCAGGTAATCTTGGATCCAAATAGAAAAAAAGAAGCAGCCATCAAGGTGTTGTGGTTTAACCTGGCAGGTGGCTCAGCACCACACATTCGTTTGCCTACGCTTCCCTTCCCAGTGGGATGAGAGAGAGAATTAAAAAAAAATAAAATTAAAAAAAAATTAGAACTTGTGGATTGTGATAAAGTTATTTACTAAGATATAAAAAAGGAATATAGTAGTAGTTGTAACTACATATTATATACAAACATATAAGCGATGCACAAGCAATTCCTCACCATCCTCTGATCAAAAAAGAACTACATTACATTGAGGGCAATTAAGAGAATTCCAGCACTTCAGAATATCTGTCAGATTTTAAGATCAATTACTATTTCTCAGAGTGGTTTGTATGCTCCCAAGAATGACCAGGATAAAAATGTATGGGTTAGTAGTGCGCTTTCTATTTTGTGTGATGTAGAAAATTCTCGTGATCTTACATGGTCCTTGTAACAGATGCATGACCTTTGAAATGCTAAAGATCCCTCCTCTAGTGAATGTTTATCACCAAAGAGCTGTCAGCTACCAAGTTTTTAAAAGATTAACTATGCTGAGTCATGTACTGCAAAACTCCGCAAACCACCCATGGAATGTTGTTACAGGAGACCAGCGACATGAAATCAAGCTTGTGGAAAATACTAAAAGCAGCTTCACACACCATATGTTCCCTAAGTCTTTATTTTAAGTCATTTTCCATTTACTGGCACTACAGGAAAGATCTATGTACACAGAGGACTGACCACACAGGAAGAAAAACTTCAAGCATAGAAAACAAAGCACAAGAAATCAAAATTAGAAAGGCTAATCCCTGTTTATTTTATTTGTAATACTGACTTTCAGAAAGGAAATAATATAATTGGAAGGTAATAAGTAAGGCTTTTAAATAGGCAAGTTACGTTTCACATCACTGTAGCTTTACAAACAGTTATTCATAGCAGCGTTCATAAGCCAAGAGCACCATGAACAAGTCAGAGTCATTCACAAACATCCATAAACGTAAACGGATCACAAACAGAATCAAAGCAAATGTCTTTAATTAGTTTTTCAAAATTCTCCTCAATATTATTGTTGTTTTTACTTTTTACTGCGCAACTCTAAGAAGTTACTCATATCAGGCAAGTAAAATGATTTACTGTGTATTACTACACAACTTTCAAAACTTAATAAAGCATGTTTGTCCAATTTTATCACACATGGATAATACTAAAATTAATATTCTTTCTGAACGTATTTAGCAAATTATTTTAGAAACTCTGTCTCTATTCTGCCGCCTTTCATCCACTGATCATTCCCTATTTTGGGCACTGTAGCCCATGAGTATCTTTGGAGTCCTGTACCAAAATACTCTGCAATGCAAATAAGGGCAGCAAGAAAAGATTGACTTACTGACAACTTTTAACCCCCCTCTAACAAGCATTAAGTGATATAAGAGTATTAAGCAAAATGTACATCCCCACAGTATATGAAATACCAGACACATTTTAAAATTTTATTAACAAAACCAAAATGTTGTAAAAACAGTGATAAAATCTGAGGACGTAGGCCACCACATACATAAAAATCAAATCCAATTTAAAAGCAAACACAGGTTTCTTCAAACAGCATTGTACAATCTCTTTAACACTTACAGAATTTGGATGAACAATATTTTCATTCACTCACAGTTTAGTATAAATATAAAGCAAGGCACCCCTTAAGCATTTTAAATAACAAATTAAACATTTACGTTTTTTACTGTGCAGTCAGGCTTAACATTTATGCAGCTTCAAAACCAAAGTACAGCCTCAAGGGAAGCCTCTCCACTGACAAATTAATACCTTAGAGAATAGAGCTGAATGGTGGCAATGAACTCATTTGTTCCCCCAATAATGAAGAATGACTCTTTCTTTACCACATCTGTGACTGTTGCTATGGTGACCCAGACTTACCTCATTGCTTCTCGAAGTGCTCCTCGCTCACTAAGAGTCGTGTGCTTGATGTCATCAAAATTATTTTCTAGTTTCTCACAGTTCTGCAACAAATGGAAGAATCCATGTGAGACTTCGCAGCAGTATATTGTACATGTATTAGCATTATTCAGCATCATGCAAACAAAACTGATTTATATTATGTAATCTCACAAATTATGCATTCTGTTTTAATTATACAGTAGTCATTAAAAAGGCACTGAGAACTCAGAAACAAAGTAAACATGAATCTTCTTACATGGTTGTCATGGAAATCATCTTATAAATGTTCCATAATTAAATGTATAGATTTTACGCTTAAAAAAAAAAATGAAAAAAGAAAAAGAAAAATCTCCTTTATCAGTACACAAAGCAACATAGCCAATGCACACATACAGAAAAAATAAAATAAAATCCTAACTGTGAATTTAAAATAACACAAGTTATAAATTCTGTCCCAATGAAACAGGCAGTGTTGTTAAAACAAACCAAGGTTTATTAACACAATTTTGAAAATACCAAGAGCTAAAATGATTGTTTATAGAGACCTCAACCACTTAACATATTTTCCAGATTAGAATTCACCAATATTTCTAAAGCTGATATGAAGACAAACGTTTTGTGACAACAAAAGAAATAAAATCTCCCTATCTTCTGTTACTTGTTTTTAACTGTGCAAATGGTTACATTACTCCAGAGCGCTGACACTTTTCTTCTACTCCCATACAGGCAGTAAAATTGATTCAGAAGATGCTGGGTAATACAGAAATTTGCATCTGTACAAAGTGAGTGTGAAACACAGCAAACAAGAGTTCTCTGATCATCTGCACCATCCATAGGATTTTATGGGCTCGAGGCTCTGAGGTATTGCCATCCTCTGCAACGCCTTCTGCCAATACCAAAACTTACCGCTGGGAGGCATAACTTTGCCACATGGGTTGAGAAGCAACACAAGTTGCAAGCAGCTTTAGTTATTATTGCTAGCAACTAGAAAGGCAGAATTACCAGGCTCTTCAAGCGAGATCTTTAGATAGAACATGTGAACTGTTAGTTGGTCATATGCTCTCACAGGCTTTAATATCTGAATTAATTTTGAAGTCCATATCTAAAGTTATAATAAATACAGTAAAAGTTATTATTTCTTTCATGTATTGATTCTTTATAATTATACTCAACTAGAGGTTACAGGAGCATTATTGGACAGGAAATAATTAGATATTTGTAAATGACCTAACAAGATATCTTAGTTTGTCCAGTTATTTTTAAATTTAATTGTAGATGTTTTAATACAAAGTTTTAATACTTCAACAATACATTTCTGAACAGGAGAAATGAAGTCTACATTCAGAACTCTCCCTTCTTCTCTCCCATATAAAAATGAAATGATAGAATCGTTAAGGTTTGGAAATACCTCTAAGATGATCTAGTCCAACCGTTCACCTACCTCCAATATTACCACTAAAACATGTGGTTAAGGACCATATCTACCCTTTCCTTAAACACCTCTAGGGATCGTGACCCCACCACCTCCCTGGGCAGTCTGTTCCAGTGCCTCATCACTCTTTCTGAGATGAAATTCTTCCTAATATCTGATCTGAACCTCCCCTGGTGCAACTTGGGGCCATTACCTCTTGTCCTATGATGCATGACTTAAATAGAAGTAGTAAATCTTATGGCTAATCTGATATTTTGGATGTCCTTTGAGTAGGATTTTGCCATACAAAAACTCAAAGGGATTCCACAAAACAGTGAAGCTCATTCAGAAATAAGCAAAAGAAACCCAGACTGACAATACTAATATAGAAAGAATTCCAGATTTATCAGTACTAAACTGAAAGCATCTGTGCAAGCATACAATCAAATTTCACATCCTTCAGGAAAATAGATCAAGGGAAACAACATATGGAATATTGCTTGAAGCACTGAAAGACTAAAGCCCGTTTATTAACAGTCTTGTGCCACTGGCAACTCACCACAGGTTCAGGAAAATCTGAGCATCACGCAGTTCATTTCTCTTGACGTTGTGATATAAAGCATGTAGAGAACTAACAAAGGATCGAAAGCTCACAAGATTTTATCAAGCAGAACTAAATCCTCTCTATAACCTACAATCTAAAATAACTGATGGTGTCTAAGTGGGAATCACTAAAATGAGTAAGTGACTGTATCCTTTTCAGTTGGTGTTTCTCATTTGCCAATACGGACCATTCTGTATTAATCAGTTGAAGGGGAACAAGAGTGGCCAGTAGCTAAAGAAAACTCTGTAACCATGTACACTTGCACAAATATTCCTTAGAACGAAACACAGAACAAACAAACAAAAACAATGCATAACAATGTGGAAGTAAATAGAAAACCAAGAACAATGGAACGTAGTTTAAAGATTCAAATAATAAATGTGGTAATAATTCATTTGGCAAGACAATGAATTTTTGCCAATTTCACAAGTATTTCTGGACAATATCACATCTACCTTTTTCAGCTGCCTTCAGTTAAATAGTTCTTATCCAGAGTACAGCAGCTGGAAAGCCTGTAGTTTTGCTGTTAGGAAAAAATGACCTAAAAACTAAGGCAGATGCAAACCCACTAAAGGAAGATGACCTCACAGTACAATCACTTACTGCATAAGTACTGAACAAGTGAGTAACTACTGACAATAGCTACTATTGTTTTCTAGTTACAGGTGCAGTAATCCAAAACAGTAGCTTGGATCTCTCAGTGAAAAGAGAACAGCTGACTGAAAGACTAAAAATAAGCACAGCTACATGTCTATTGTTTCTTCATGGGTCTGAGCATCAGTTTGCACACTATGTTTCTAGACCCTCTTAAAAGGATGACAGTCTATTAAAAAGTATGAAATTCTGAGCTCAGTAGTATTCTAAAGAACATATAAACAGTGAAACTTCAGTAGACCATGACCAAGCCAAGTTTTACCTGCAAAACCTGCACTCATTCTATTATCCATGAGTAACATGATGGAAAGCGTAGCAATGGCAGCAGAGCAGCAAGGTTCTAGGCTGCAGCATGTGAGGACTTGTTCAAATGTAACAGCTGTGGGCTCAGAAATAAATGAAAGAAGTTGCTTATTTTAGGAAGGCCTCAGGTACACAGGGATCTCCAGCAAGCTACCCTTACCCCCACTGCCAGCCCTTAAATAAGGGCAGGGAAGCAGCAGATCCCGGCTCCAGCCCTTCTGGTCACCCAGGGGCATTACATGCAGATGAGTTCTCCTCGGACGGCTCTGCCTTCCACCAGGTGCTCAATCACTGCTTCGAGCCATGACTTAGCATTTCTTCTACACCATGCTACTAACTAGGTTAATATGTGTGTGTATATATATGTACATATTAATCTAGTTATATAGATTATACATATCTTTTCATCTTACGAAGGGCAGAGTGTTTTGGCCCGTCGTACTTCACAGATTAAACTATAATGAGCAATTAAACTCCCAGGTGTTTAGTTTTCAACAGCAATTCAAGTAGAATATTCAAAATACAAACAATGAAAAAAATGATTTTAGAAGCTTGCAGCCAATTAATTTATTTGGGTATAGATAACATCTAGAAATTTTAACTCTGCAGTTGAATAATTATATATTACTTTATACCCTCTGTATGCTATCACTGTTGGCAGATCCATAATACTGTATGACACTAATCTAAATACCTTTGAGAGGTTCAGGATGAAAAATAAGTAGACAGAGATATAATTAGGGACATGGCTATCATAAATCAAACTATCATTGTGCGTCAAAAAGCCACAAAAATCTAAATCCTCTTTTTCCTATAGCATAAGCACTTCAAGATTTTCAAATGAACCAAAAAATCACGAGAGGGGGGAAAAGTTTTGATACATATAAGTGAAAAGCTTATCGATCATTTGAGATCTTAACTAAAGATACATGACAACTAGTTAAATAGGCAGCTGTGCACTAGATGTCCATTTCACACGGTGTGCTGCTGGAGTATCTAATCAGAAATCAGAAAGATGAACAATGAGACTATGAACATAATGAAGAAGTAAAATTACTGCACAAATTTGAAAACTTCTTTTATTATAAACATAAGGCAATGACGTTTTCCTTAATTCAACTTATTCCTGTTAAAAAAACAGTAAGCTTTTGGAAGAGGGACTATGTGCTCATAAATCTATTTTTTCAGACATGGCAACTGATAATTGTAACATCCTGGTATCAACTTAATAGTATTCTGTTTTTAAAAGTCTGAAGTCAGCAACTACCAAGTTGAAAATACTCATACTCTTTGACACTGAACTAACCAGTTAGCTCACAAAACTAGAAAATACAAATAATCACTGTTTCTGAATAAAATTCTAGGATTCTGGAAATAGTGAAGTCATACTTAAAAAAAAAGAAAAGACATAATTGTCAAACTAGTTTTCTTATTTACCTGTCAAGCACTCTTTGCTTGACTATGTCAGAGAAAGACGATTGTTGATTTGGGCTAGTGGATCAAATGCAAAACTCAGAAACCAAAATTGGTCTATTGCCAGGTATCATCAATGAGAATAACCACGAAACACAAAAGCATTGCTGTGACAGGCCTAAAAGCTTTGAGATGACCACAATTCAAATTCACCCATTCTGCAATACAGTACTGATAAAAATGACCCCACTTCCATCAAAATCAACTACAAATCTTCCATCCAGCCAAAGAAGAGTAAGATCACACTAAGCCATATTCTGCTCTATCCTTTCAAAAGCATTAGTATTACAGATAATGTCTTGCACCCATTTCCAGATAGTTGGGAAATAAAATCTTTTGATCTGACAACAGCATAAAACCTATTCTAAGACAGCCTGCAACACCAAAGTAGGGTAGATCTTTTATCCTAGTTGATACGCTGCCAAATCAGAAGCCTTACTTAGAATACCACACACCCCTCCTCCCTCTCTGTTCATGAATAGAAGTTTTTAGGTAAGGAGAATTGCCAAATTCTTAGAATTTACTGCATCCATATGAATTTAGGAAATTTTCTAAGGAAGCTTATTTGTAAACATAAATCTCACATTTTTACTGTTGAACATTTTCTGTATACAAACCGTAAGGAACAGCAACGAAGTTAGAAGAGCAGAAGAGCTCTCACTTGTTTTGTTCTTACTACTGGTACTAAAACATTTTTTTCCCTCTCATTTTTCCTTATAATCCATTAGAAAAGTTCTGACAGAGTATAGTGTATCTTAATTTTCCAGTGCTCATGCAGCCAGTTTTTAGAATCTTCATATTAAGTGTCTTTGTATCCACACTTTGGATTGCTTAAAACTGTCTGATTCAAATGGTGAAGAACATAGCTATCTCTCTCTGATGTTTTGGTTGGCTTCCTTTATAGAAGGTAGAGTGTAATAGCAGATTTTCAGGAAAAAAAAAAAATACTACACACACCACAGTGCTGGCCATGTTAGCATACTCTTCTGAAAAAAAAATTGACTATTCTGTAGATTGGATTTCTTTTTCAAAAGCTGGCTGTTTTCAGGGGCAGTATAAAAAGTGCAGAATGGTTATTTCCATATTGATCTTCTTATTTATATATAAAACATTAACGCCAATAGATCAATATGGAAACTTGTGTTATTCTGGAAATCTGAACTATTTCATCAGCAGAAAACTTTAGAAATAACTATCTTGTGTTTTATAATCCTATAGCAACATCGCAATAGTATTCTAAACTGTAATATATTGCAGCAAGGATAATTATTAAGGGAAAACACAGCTGACATTTTCTGATTTATGCACACAATCAGAGATGGAGTCCAAGGACTGTGACATAATTATCTCCATGCTAACAATTTTTGTAAATCTCTTGATGGAATTTTAGCTAATTTTAAAATGCCTTCTGAAGATGAGCACTTAAAAGTGTTGGGGAAAATAGCACAATTTATTAGCGAGGGTATAATTGTAAACCTTCCAAATACTCATTGTGAATATCATTTAGACAGTAACTCCTGCTTTAGCAGCTGGTATATAAGACTCCTGTTTATCAAGTCTTGAAACAACAGATAGAGTAGAATCTAATTAAACAGGATTACATGCAAAAGAAAAATTATTAAAAACAGACTAATAGACAACTGCTATGAATTTGGAATAGAACATCTAGTTCTTTTGATGTGAACTCACGTAACATTGTGCTTTGTTACAATAAAACCTTATGAAATACTCTTACCAGACCCCTCTTGATTTGGAACAGACTGTCTTTCTACATGAAACAACACAAAAAGCTAAATGGTTCCATTGATCTCCTCTCACAGACTTAAGCACCCATCTGCTATAGGATAAAATGTCTTTCTGTTGCATTTATTATAACATTGGTACTACAATTCATTAAAGTTACTCAGTAGCCAATAGCAGTATTTCACATAGGAAGTCTCTTTAAACTACCTTTGTATTGAGCGACTAAACAAAACAGATACCAAACGGTTTCCAAACGGTTAATAGCATTTGTTTCATCTACAGAGCATTGTTGAAAGCTAAACAAGAAAGAAAAAGGACCATTTGATTCTATTTGGAAGATAATACAGTCTACACTATATCACCTAAGCTCTTCCATTCCATTTCTTGCAACTCATTCTCAAAGGTTTCTCAGTCCAAACAGTGGTAAAGCAGCTTAAAACTGATACCTGAATAATTGCTTACAAAGGAAAGATATGTATTTTTAAAAAACATGTATATATTCTTAATATCTGCAGAAAGTATACTGAGCCCTCAGGTATTTACATAACATTGACAGCATGTCATTCATAATATATGAACATTTGTTACAACCATTTTTTTCATCATGTGACATAGACACATTGGCCAGACAGGCTCTTTGAAAAATGCAGATATTAATATACCAAAAATAGCAGACTTCCAACAGAAAACCAGCCCTAAGTGTTAACAATCAAATAAAAATCAATCGAGAAAAATATTAAGTAGAACTGTGGGACGCTGTAATCAATGCCTCCTTAGCATAACCATATTAGTTCTTTTCAGTTTCTTTAAAGGAATATTTTTAAGACGCAGAAAAACATAACACATTTTCCACACATACAGAAATATATTGATAAGGCAGGATTGAAACTCCAGCGCATGAGGTATTTTCTGAAATTCTGCAAATGCATTTTGTTATTAATTACCAGAAATACTGCTCACGTAATTGGAAATTTTGAAATGGAAGCTGACAATTCCAGAGTTTGCATTGCTCCCTCAGCTTAAGAAGTGATACATATAATCCTTAAACACAGGTAATTATCTGGAAGATAATTGCTTGCTAAACATAAATAACATTTCAGTTTGCAATGTTACTGGGGCTATGAAAGTTCTTCCGATTTGAAATGGCATTCTGCTAACTTCCCTTTCATGCAGTTTCATGCACAAATTTCAAGTGGCAATTTTATAACAGCCTTTGTGTTCACACAAGGTATGGAATCTTGTTTGCATTCAACCTGCTGTTTTCAGAGCAGATGCAGACACCACGTGTTTCAACAATAACAATACATCTGATAGGAGCAATATGGGGAAGACGAGTAAATACAGGGAAGATGAGTAAAGACATAATGAAAGCACCAAGCACGCAACACAGAATAGCAGACCGAAGAACTCAAAAAGTTGAAAAATCTGGAGTCATGCAAGACAGCAGAGGCACAGCTGGAAATAACAAAAGAAGCTGAGTGCAGGTGATGCCACTAAAGACATTTCATAATGCTTCTCCTCCATGACTCAGCTTTAAAAGACAGAAAACTCTGAAAATAAAAAGGAAAGAAAACACCTCTTCCACTTTTTTTCCTCCTCTTCCTAGAACAAATGTTAAGCTTGCTCAGTAGAGGAATGGGAGGACTCGGCTATAAACTACTTGTCCTTCTGTATCCAAAGGGATACTCTTATGAGTGCTTCCCTGCGTGGCATAAGGTCAAAAAAGCAGGGAGCAATACACATCATCTCTTAGAGTATGATAAGATCTTCATCCAGACACTGCTGTCTAATGAGGCTGTTCCCCTGTCTTTTTCCTACTGGAAAGGCTGAGCACCTCATGAGGACCCCCACAGAAGCTGTTTGAGATGCTGCCTGGGACCAGTCCTTGAGAGCTGAATCCTCAGGTTCTCCAGCGCTTGCAGCAAGAATTTACAATTTAATTCTTTTAGGGCTTGCAGGTTGCCTAAGAGAGACAGTCTCTACACAGAATTTCTAAATACACTATTTTCAATTGACAGGGAAAACTTAACTGAATAAAATTTATTAAAAAAAAAAAAAACAAAACAAAAAAACAAAACAAAACAAAACAAAAAAAAACCACAAGTACCCAAATGCTATACTCCCTCCTAGTATTTTCCTGTACCTCAACAGATATTGCTTTTCCTTTCGCATTCTTTACTCTGCTTAGGCAAATATTGTTCCCCTGATTTACTGAGATTAAATAAGTGAATGTGAAGACCAGAATAATATTGAGGAACAACATTTACAGAGCTCATAGCGTGGAAAAAAAAGAATCTTAAAAACGTAGATAGAAATGCACTCCTCAGAAATGCTCCCTGCTATGAGCACTGTTTGGAGCAGTCCAGTTCAGATCTCACGTTCAAGATACAACAAAACTGAACAGCTAGGTAGGTAGCACAGCTCCTGATGGGGTCTCTTAGATCTCTCATAGCATTTTCCTCACATGACTATGCTATTTTCAAGCCTAGAAGTAGAGCCAGCTATTGCAAGGAAGGGGCTTTCAGTTCCCAGAATGCTGAACAGGACAGAGTTGCTGCTGCTTGCGTGCTTAGTTTGGGGAATTTGAGCACCCCACTCCTTCCCCGCAACCAGAGCTTATCCTGGTACCCTCAGTGCAATTACCCACATTTTACAATAAAAAGAAATAGCCTAGTTTTGAAAATGCTATTTTCAAACTTACACCATGGAATATTTTCTAAATAACATAAAATCTTAATATGAAGTATTTTTCCTCTCTACAAAAGATATTGGACCTATTAATCAACCCCTTGCTCCTGAGCATCACCACAACCACTGCACATGTGCAAGCAGGACAATAGGAGAGATCAGGGCAGTGGCAAAGCAAGTAGAAACAAAAATTATACTCTTAAATATATAATTACCAAATTTTTCCTTTTTCTTCCTGAAGACATCTTTACGTTCAATTTCTAAACCTTATTCTTATGCAGCATTTCCCCCTTTTCCCTCATGTATGCACTGTTTGAGCTTTCAGTGTTTAACTTCTATCCAGTCATCTTTTCTTCTCTTTTTTTCCTCCTTCATTACTTGGGTTTTTCCCCTACTGTTCTATTTCCCCTTGTTTAAATTTTCCCCAGTGCCTTCTAATTATTTCACATCTTTTGCTCTGTTTCATTATGTCACAGCTTTCCCCTGCCTTGTTTTCCTTAATGCATTTCTTTATCCTACTCCTGCAGCTCTGTGCTCCCTTCCCCACCACAAAACAGCTCCAAGCAGGGCACACAAGCTGCAGAACAACAGAACAAACCAAATCACTCATGGGGCACCTAGAAAGGCCTGGTGCCTTCTGACAGCAACCAATGAAGGTCCCACACCAGCTGCCACTCATGGGTGCAGGTAAGTGCAGAGAGAACCTAAGAAGTAAAAACTCCCAAGACTAAACCAACAGCAGCATTTGTGCTGCCACAGAAAACCACACTGAACTGATGGGGGCTGCCTCCTCCTTTCTCACCTATGCTGCAAAGCACTCATGGGTTACTAATACCACCGATGGTACAATGTTTGGGAAAAGGAATGTAAATACTTCTCACAGAATTTTGTGATAGATACACTCAACTCTTGTACAACTCCTGGGAAAACCTTAACGGCTACACCTCGTTGTCTTCTTACACTCCTCCATAGCTGTTGCTGAAAGCTTTCACAAAAGATAGCAAGTAGTTCCCTTTGTACATGATGGGAAAAGTGGTCCAGGCACTGTAAAGCCTGAAAATACAGTGGGATTATTAAGGAAGTAAAGTCTGTTCCTAGCGCTGATAGGAAGAATCTTAAAAGCCATTGAATATCTCTTATTTCAAATTACTTCAGATGTGACAGAAGTAAAAGATGAGCTTTACTTTTTATTCTTTCTTTCTTCTATTAAAAAAAAAAAAAAAGTTTGCTGGGGTCAGTCTTCAAAAGATAGAAACAAATGCCCATTAAGTCCGTACTTTTAAAAATGTCACTGATTCAGCATCAGCCTGACAGAGTTTCAAGGACAGGTACCAAGACAGTTTCCCTGACAGTCCTTTTGCTCCACAGCAGTGCAAGACTCCCTCCAACAGTCAGTGGCAACTTCCTAGAAAGAAAAGCCTTTAATTTGGGATTGCAATAAAAGTTTTTCCTAGGAACTAACATTTTAAGGGTATTAGGACTTCTGGAAGGGGAGTTAAGAAATAAGAACTGCTACAGCAGAAGATAAATGCATAATTTAGCTGAGCACCCATCTGTGATAAAGCCCTAAAAGATGGCAAAAAATATTCAGCTAACATCCATCTTTTTGAAGGGCATCAAAATCAGTGCTATTACCTGGGAATTTCTGACATGGCTAAATCTGTCTCAAAGCAATTTGATGTTTGCATAGGTGAGTACTGGTAGATATTTAAAAGAACATGCATCAGAACACATATCTTAAAAAAAACAAAAAACATTAAACAGTATCAGTCTACATCATACAGCTACAAATCATTACACAGTAAGAAGAAACTTCAAGCAAAGCAATTCACACAGAACAACCTAACATTCAGGTAGAAAATTCCTGTTTATTATTCTTATTCCCACAGCAGTGTCTGTAGGAATTCAAGGCTGAAGGGTACACAGAGATGGATGGAGAATGCAGCAAAACTCTAACTGATACAGGCCATCAAACAGCAAACACTGTGTCAATTACCTAAATTCAAAAATAGCTTAAACGTGTTGCTCTTCCAAAACTTGCTTTGGTCCCTTCACACACATGCTTTTAAAACACTGCGTTAATTACATGACGAAATGCTATCTTACACAGAATTTCTGGCTAGGAACAGAGTGCTCACCTTCTCAGCAGCCCTGCAACTTCATGATTTACATGCAGCCTTTTTGTACTGTGTGTGGCCTTATTAACTGAATACCATTCAAAACCATACTTGAAGGCAGAACTACTTTTGCTGTGAACATTTCAATGGCACTCATCACTTTGGTAACTTAAGTGATTTGAAAGCCATTTATTCATCTGTATTCTACAGATATCCTCTTTTGACAGATAGCAATCAGCACAGAAAAACTATGCAGTAACTGTGAGCATGCCATGTCAGAAATCTATGGTACAAAATTCTAAAATATATAAGAGACCAGAAGTGACAACTTGTGCTAATGGATTTACTCTCCTGCTTTCATGTTCAGTTGCATTATGCCATCTTTTGCATGTGCAGTTAGATGTCTCTTCCCCATTACTGCTACCGCAAGGCCACAGGCACAGCATTCCTCTGCTCTGAACGTTAGCAGCATATTCACTCCCAGCCTTTATTTACTGGCAGCAAAAGGGTATCTTTGTGATTATGCTAATGTTGCCCTCAAATTATTAAAAAAAAAAATCCATAATTCCCCAAGAACAACAGTATATAGTTTTGTTCTGCTAGACTATCCACACTCTTCTAATCTCATCTCAATAAACAGTCCCTTTATAACTTCGACAGTTTATTAGGATGACTGAAAATAATAACGTACCTTATGTGCATAGTACCACCAGAAGCAGTGGGTCTGATTACCCTGACACCACACTTGACTTTTTTGCGTTCTCATCCATTTGATGGAACAACCACCCTATAATCAACTGGTATTTCTAAATCACCTTCTCTCTTAATTTCAACCATTAACTCCTAGTCATCCTTATCCTCAAGCGCTTGGCTGTACAGCCTCCTAATTGCACTACAAAATTTATTCTTACCTTTTATTATTATTATTCTAACTCCAGTGTAATACAGTTCTTTTTCTATGATGTTCTACTTCCTTCTGTATTGACAATTCCTGATGACTTTTTTTTTTGTAACGTGCTCTTAATATTTATGTCAAGCTCATTAATAAAAATATTAAACAGTATGAATCTGAAAACCAATCCTTCAACAAGCTCTGTTAAAAGCCCAAGAGCAGCTTTTTTAGCAGTAGTCACTGTAATTTCCTTAAGCCAGGTCCTTATCCACATTACTATACTAATCCAAGCAGATGATACTTAACTAACTGGCAAAAAAACACCTACCAGCTTGTCATTTCATCATGTTCTCCCCCTAAGAGCCAAGAGAGCAAAATGTATTTTGCTTTATCTTGCCTTTGCTTCTAATAAAAGACTAATGGAGCTACAGCTGCCCGTCAATTCTTTTAAATATAGAGACAGGATTGACTATTCTTTAAATCTGTGCAAAAATATACAGCTTGATTTATTTAACAGTCTCACACTTAAGCCTGACATTTCAAATGTCAATTTTTCTGTAATACTTTTATGGTCATTTTTCTGTCCTATTGACTTCAGAGATGAAACTTCTCAAGTTTTCCTCTGGCCCACTTAGGGTAACTTCCATTTCTGAACTTGTTTGCCCACTAGCCATCTCCTGTTTTAGTCTCATTTTATTGGAAATTGGATAACAGCTTAAAAAGATTTCAGACAATATCTAGGGCGTATAATTCAATCTTCACACTGGTTTCCCCTGTTCTTTTAAATCATATAGCTTTAGAACCTTTTACTATTTGTTTTATATAGCTGAATAACCTTTTACTATTTATTTTAATTTCTTTTATCAGGTGTGAATCGACTTTTCAAAGTTATCACTTTTTCCTCTGTGCTTCCTGCCTATCAATCCCCTCTTTCCCCTCTTGACTTCTCGACATACTCTTAATATTCTTTCGGAAACCATTTCCCAAATTAGTTTGAAACTCTTCTTTACAAGTTGGGATGCTGATTCCAAATAGATTCTTACACACTTCAAAGAATAACAGTCTTCTCAAAATTCATGCCTTTGAACAGGTTAGTTCAGTTCAAAGATGTGAATAGAATCATTTCCTCAGTCTTACAAAAAAATAATTTTTAAAATTTGCTTATTCTTCTTAAAAAGCTTGATTAACACTATTTTGTGTGATTATCTATTTTATAACATTAATCCCTGCTAAATTTGAGACTACAGTCCACTCAACTTGACTTTATCCCTTCTGATTCAATGACCAAAGTTTGTCGGTTATTACATCAAAGAGTATCTGCACCTTACCATTATTAGAATGTTTTTTTCCAGGCTGAATACAAAAAGTTCAACTGTCTTACAGTGATTTGCCTCTCTAATAGCATTAAGCATAGAAAGTTGTGAGGGTAACAGAAAGAAAACAGTGGACCTCAGGGATCAGCTTGTTTCCTGAAAGATACACTGGATTGATAAAGGAAAACAAAATAGAGGGCAAAACCCAAAAGACATAAAATTAAATACACAAATGAAAATTATTTCTGAGCAAACCTAAGAAGAAAAATGCACGTAAGAGTTTATGATGATGATACCTCATCTCTCTTATGGTCTGAAAATCAAAATCATGAAAGCAGGGAAACTAAGACACACACTTAAGTAATATACATTTCTAAGTACAAATGAACAGCACAAGCACTCTAGGAGTAAAATCAGAAAGCCAAGGCACCAAATAAATTTCAATTAGCAAAGAATGAGAAATGAGAAAAATGTTCTATGTAGATGAGAAATAAGAATTAAATTAAGAGAAGTAATTTATTTGGATCGGCATGTATTCAACTTATGGCTTTAATGCTAACCCCTCAATTTCTCTTGAGTTTTAAATTCTTAGCTCACCTTTTAAAATGTTTAATATTTCTTCCTTCTCCACTTCCCTTACCCCACCAAACATTACACTAGTAGATTAGTATATTACTTTCTTCCAGATATCCAAGAACATCTTTCAATGATTGACAGGAAAGTAGTAGGCTTTTTTCAGTAACCTACTTCTACACTCACTGGATATTGTCTTTAAACAGACTAATTTATTATTGGCTTATAACAACACAGTGTAGAATACCTATTTTTAAAATTCAAGATTTATAAATATATATAAAGCAAAAAATTCAAGGATTATAATATGTATTTCTTAGAGCAAGGATAAGTATTATCATATATAAACATGTAAACCACTTTATTCTACTGAAATGATTGTAAATGCCAGCATATGGTATCGATACGAGGAAATGCAGAGTAATTAGTCAATCTAAAAAATGCATGAGCAGGAATTTGACTGCTAAATGATTAAACTGGTACATTTTAAAATGTGTATTAATATTTAATTATTGACACTGTGAGAAAAGAGAAAATCTCTTGATGTTACTTCTTATCTCTTTCTGATACTCAAAGTAACCCATGTATTATTCATATGAATAGTTTCTGCATATACAGTCAATCACTAGTTATATAAAAGAATCATTCTCAAATTCCCTAATCACCTCAATAGAACCTAATGCAATATTTTCCACATTTGGGAATCAGAGCATTTTATTTCAGAAATCAGTCTGGCCGTGATGAATACAGTGCAGTCTGAGCAGACATCAGTTCAAAGAATCAGATGTCAAAGTGCTCCCTCTAATGTCCCTTAATCATCACACCAATTAGTGATTGAATAGTGATGTGATTAAAAAGACTGCTGCTATCCTATACCTATTCAGACTAGTAGATTTCTACATATGTTCTACCAATTAATGTTTGAATAGAGCAGCGATTAGAGAGACATCTGCCATTGTATATCATTCAGAAAAGAGCTAAGCTTACATATTCATATGCAATGAAGACAAAAATAAATATTTGCAAAGGTAAACTATACATTTAGATTATATATGTAATTGAGTTGATTTCTGTTAATGAGTGTTCTCTATTTTACAATATGTGAGATTATTTTTTATTTATAAATATATACTCTTTCATCAATACAAGCCTAGAAATGGCCAAATAATTGAGAAAGTATTTATTCATTAAGGTTCCTGATTTTAGGCTTTGGGTGAACCAGGTTGCCTATCTGTGTGCAATTTGCACTCTCTCTGCTTCCACCC
The DNA here is from genome assembly GCA_002909625.1 of Bambusicola thoracicus. Lineage (NCBI taxonomy): Eukaryota > Metazoa > Chordata > Aves > Galliformes > Phasianidae > Bambusicola > Bambusicola thoracicus. The sequence continues at coordinate 11,429 of PPHD01002417.1, read as the reverse complement.
ATCAGTTACACGTGAACTGCTAACTTAATTATTCTGTGATACCTGATTGGGGACAAAAATCACATGACATTTTTCCATCTAACTGTAATGCAATACTTAAGGGTAACAAATTGATTATAGCTGTGAGATAACCATTTGTATGCATGTTTTCCTTTACAAGTACAGACATCTGTATAGCTAAAGGTCCATATAAACTTTTTTTGTACTTTAAATAAGATTTTTTTTTAACAGATTTTCACAGGCAACAGTGACAGCCACTGAAATGCTGACAAAATTAAAAGTAGTTTGAAATTTTATCTCCTAATTACTGCTGTTTTAAGGGAGTAAATACATCCTCTAAATTTGAAGAGCAACATAATTTGTTACATCTTACGGCTAAGCACAGGTCTCAGCACAAACCAATCCAGTAGCTGCATCGTAACATTGCACAGAAGACAAGGCGAAGAATTTGGTTCTCTAAGATGACTAGAATGAACTACAGAAAAATGAGAGTCTTTCTCACAAAATGCTGTCACTAAAACAAAAAAAAAAAAGAAAAAAAACTGGGCTTAAAAGTTATTTTGTTCAAGAAAGAAAAGCTCATGCTGCAAAATGTTGATCAGGCTTAGCAAATGTAAGGACAAAGAACAATGCTACTACTGCCAGAAAATCAATACTGTTACAGGCTATGGCAATTAACTACAAACCAATTTAAACTCCATTTCCTTTTTGCCTTTTTTGTTGAAATACTTCCAACTCTTCCATCTGGAGCAACTTCTACTATTATCTTTTAATGCAGAATATGAAGAAATTCTGAACGTATAGATGAGTATATATCATCTTCTCACCTACACTCAGTAGGTATCTCAAGTTGTCTTCCCTCAAAAAAAAAATAAAATAAAATAAAAATAAAAATAAATCCTACTGAATTATCCAGCCACAAGTGAATTTATAACATTCACATAAAATTGTATGAAAGCCACAAATCTGCACATGAACAAATACAAGCAGAATTTAGCCCATAATGCTTAGAAACCCTGATCACAAGCAATGCACATGCACCCAGTAAGTGCCCAGCTAGCTCATGACTGAGTGGTCATCAAGCATTAAATGCTTACCAAAACTGAAGAGCAGCAAGATGGCAACCATAAATAGAAACATAAATCTGATATCTAAAACAATCCTGAATTGCTAAGGAAAACCCTGAAAACAAAAGAATCAAAAACTCTAAGCATCCACAATTCATTCCTTTGCTCAGGTTTTAACTATGAAATTGATGATCTAATGTGACCGAAATTTACCTTCCTTTCTGAAGACCTACTGTCAGTACAGGCATCTCAGAACTTTTGTCTTGAATTTCTTCTGACAAAGTGATCTTTTTTCCCCACAGACACACTCCTGAAAGGTATGCCACCTTCCAGCATGACTCAGAAGATGCCAACTCAGAGCTAATGTTTAGGTTTAGCACTGCTATCAAGGGTGAAAAGCTGACAAAATTTCTGAAGCTGAATGATTGCGTATCTACAGCAATAAATCATTTTCACAACAAAATTTGGTTGCTACACACACTAAATAAACAACAGCACTTATTGAAAGTGTAACTGGGCCATCCTTGAAGAGCACTGATGAAAAATACTGACATTCAGTTTCCACTTCAGAACTCATTTAATGGGCAAAAGTGTCTCAGAGCAGATGAGGAGTTAAAATTTCACTTGTGTAATTATTCCGAAGAAATATTTAAGTCTGCCATCTGGAAGTATATTAGACATTACCAAGTCACTGTGTGCATGCCTCAGCAGATGCAGCTTTTGTTCAGAGTTTTGAGAGCTGTTAATTTAATTAGTTTTGTATTTTCATACTCCCACCTTCCCTCTAACAGTAATTCTGCTAAGACAGCATCAGCTAAGACAGCATCAGTTTCAAAAGAATCCAAACCTAAAAGACAAATTCATATTTTAAGGAAATGCAAAGAAGTACGCTTCCTCCTATGGTCTTTCAAAAGAGCTGCCCATTAAGAGGTGCAATTGTTACTGCCAATGTTTTTTTAGACTATAACAAGAATTATGCTCTGTATACCCTTTCCTACATCATAGTTTTCATACTATAAGAAGGCGAGGAAAGCATTATCTTGTTTTTGCCTACTTATCAGTGATGACCTGGAGAATGTACAAGATCCATTGTCCCCACAGATCTCCATGCAGTAATGCAGAATTCCAAGCCAACTTGTTGCTTATGAGGGCTGCTCTGAAAGTAGTGCTTCCTGTTTTATGATGTTGGTCCAGAGCACAAGAGGGAGATGTTGGTGGAACAGCAGTAGAGGTTGGACCTTCCCACCATTATTCCATTACATTTTCCTGCCATGTGACAGATGGCAGTGAAGGAGTAGCCTGACAAAATGGTGTCTGACCTGGAAGTGCATATGAAGCAGAGGTGTGTCACTGAATTCCTTCTATGCAGAAAAAGGTAGATGTCCCATTAGGTGGTATGGTGGTGATGGATTGACAGTTTAAATAAATGATCTTAGTGGTCTTTTTGGCCTTAATGATTCTATGAAAAAAAAGAATCACTACTTTCAGAGCAACCTACATAGATTGGAAATCAATTAAGAAATAACATCATGCTATACCTAAGGACATTCAGAATTTCTTTGGAATCAAAATTCAACCAAGACATAAAACTAGGTATAAATCCAAGATCCATGCTGTTTGCATGGCCCAATAATTTCAGGCCTTAGGGCTCCAAGAACTTTTAAGACAAAGAGGTACACATTACTAAAAGCAGGAATGTGGGAAGATAGGGAACTTCTACAAAGCTAGGCACTTTCACAATTACCAAAAAAATCTTCAAATTTTATGAACTGAACATACAAAGATCAAACAGAAAAGTCAGAGACAGTAGCAGACTTAAAGGCTAAGGGATTCAGAAAATGTGTGAACACATTCATCAGAAAGCTACATATGTGTACATTATAACTGGAGCTTCAACCAACTATCTAATGAATAATTTCCATAGGAACAGCTGATGAGGTTACTGCAGAGGTGTCTGCCACCCCTACTGCATGGAAACTTAAACATCTTAACAAAGTTTCTGAAAGCACAAGTGTTCACAGCTCAGTATTGATTTTAGGTCACCTGAAAACATCAGTATGTAAACTGCAGATGCCCAGGAGCTGCTTACTGAGCAGCTAAACTACCTGGACAGCACAGAGACAGTTGTGGGCAATAACTGCACTGGACATCCTAAAGAAATCATCTCTGTTCACAAACCCAAGCTTTATATCTATGTTATTGTTGTAACAACTCAGAAATAGCTAAACTAACAAATAAGAAAATAGGAATGTTAGCTATAGTAACAGAGAGTTTCTTGTCATTGATTTACAATGCTAGGAATCATTATTAATAGAGTATGGCTAGAATACTAAGGATATCCTAGGATGCTTCTCCCTCCAAATAGCTGTTGGTTGTACTGGATTTCATTATTTTGAGAAAATTTTATTTAAAAAAAATAGGTTCAAGTTGACACTAATTAGTCGCAGAAGGCGTTTTGGTAACACTATTAAAACACACCACAACTCTGTACACATGAAGGAAACAGTTTAGAGATGCAGAAAAAGTACTCTGGAAGTAGGACTTTTAGTCCTCTGCATTTAGAGGATTATCTAACAGAATCTGTAGGAAGACCGTAAAAGCCCTACAGACCTTCTAATCAGCCAAGAGATCAAAAAGACAACCATGTCTGATTGGATTAGTCAAATATCACACTGAGACTAGGAATCCAAATACCTAGAAAGAAAAAGGTGATATTTAATGGCAGAAATTCTGAACACTACAGCCATTTTATAATGAAAATACATTTATTCCAATACTTATTTCCTGAAAAAATGCACAGTACAAAATTTAAAAATCAAGAGCCATGTTTTAATACCAATTTCATGTATTTATAAAATATATACATCTTAATGAATATATGGCACAAGTACATATACACATATGTAAAAATGTGTATTGTTCCCCCATTTCTGCACGGAATGAATACTATCTTTAGAACTCTCAGAAAAAGAATAATAATAAAAATAACAGTGAAGAGCTACTCTTCCCAGAGCTACTCGTGGGAAACATAAACAAGAGGAGCAAGTGGACAGCAGCCATGCAGAGCGGGGAGGAGGCAGCCAATGCTGGCAGCCCAGGGTGAGCAGCCCTGCAGGGTTCAGGGAAGTGGTAAGCTGGATGCTGTGCTCACAGGTGCTCAGGTCTGACCTGACTCCAGAACAAGAGGGAAACAAGTTGCTTCAAAGATGTACCAACTCTCCAAAAAAGAAAGATGTATGGCATGTACTGGTTCTGAAGAAGCAAATCACTCATCACAAAGAAAAAATTTTTCTGCCGGCGCAGAACTAGGAGACAAACTTGGCTGCACAACATGACAGGAAATTCAAGTTTGAATTTCCCACACAACTGAGATTTCAGCCTCAATAATTTGTTGCTTATTTCGGATGCAATAATAAATGTCTACTTACTGAACAACTTTTGTCAGAATTCCTTTTCCAATGCTTCTTGACTTGTTTCTTTGTAACAGTTGAATGAAGAGTTGCATAAGTCTGTGTTCGGGGGTTTAAAGACAGAAGGTTCTGCAGACAGAAAAGAGAAAATAAAAATAAACAGATTTGAATTTCCAAAAATACATTTGAAGCTTCTTAAATCACACCAAATATTTATTTATAATGCTATGTAAAACCAGAAAAACTACAGTATTTTAGCATAACACCATAAGAATTTGTTCAGATTTTCATTGTCTACTTAGTTTCTGAATGTTTACAAGGTATTCCCGGGATGTCTATAAAGCAGTGTTATACCCAGAAGCCAGCCATCACTATGATAACAGTTTCCACTTCCCAGTGTTTCTAACTTAGGCCACATGGAAACATGTGATTCTACTTCATTATAATGCTCCAAATAAAATTTGTAAAGTAAAGCAAAACACGTAAAAAGATTTCCAAGTATTCATGCTGTTTCTACACATTTTATCACGTCAATATGACCTCCAGCTTTTCCTTCTTGAGAACTTGCTTTTGCACATGGTGATCTGATAAGTTACCTTCACTACAAAGAGGCTTCCTTTCTCTCAGTGTTTGTATTTGCAAGGACACAAATGCTGGAATACGGTAGTACTTTTAAGTGACAGTCTGAAAACATGGGCAGACTGAACTTTGTGAAAACTTTCATTAGAGTCACTTGAAAAATTAAGTCAGCCCTTTGGAACTCAAGCTTTTCTTCAGCTTAGGCAAATGACAGGTTTCTGTCAAAACTGACCTCATATAATTCAAAGGCCAAGCATGAACAGTATGCAAGTGACAGATCCGGAATCAGGTCTGCAATGGAGAACCAAAACAGGCATACTCTTTGTTGTAACTTTTGCAATTGTTTTTTGTAAGATGTCCTTTAAAAATTTTCCTCTTCAGCACTACTACATCTGCACTGCAGTGAGTAGGGTGTACTCACTATTACTACGTATCAAAGACATGCAAGACTGACTTAGAGAGCTAGAGACTGAAACTGACAAATGTGATAGGTTACATATATCAGAATGCTTCCTGATTTTAAAAGTCTGCTTGAGTATGTCTGCTTGCGTGGGTGATAAAGATGAAAAAGCAACCTGCTGTATGATTTAGCATTGACATTTATGTGGTTTGTGGTTTTAGTGTTTTGGGGTGTGTATTTTCTCTCCCAGTGTTTGGGTTGTTTTGGTTTTGTTGTTGCTTTTTAAGGCAAAGAGGTAGTGTTCTAAGGAGGTATTCACAGGGTGTAAACAGATGCAGCTCCACAATCCCAGCAGGATAGGCTCTGCTCCATCTCTGGGTGCTCCCCAGCCAAATATCTCAGGCAAGATGTGGAAACCAACTGCATTCAGTGGTGGTTTATGCTAATTTCTTTCATTCTTAATTAAAACAGAGCAGGGACATTCACATAAGGGATGTCACTTACAGCATCTCTGCTGCTACATTAATTTCTCAAGCTGATCAAACTCAGTTGTCAGAGCACATCTGACTCGCTGTTGATAGGCCAGTGAGTGCCCAAATCACCCAAACTGGACAGTAGGTCTTGAATCACGCATGCACTTGAGCAAAATCTTGCCTACTATCTCTTGTAATTGCTTAATGCAGTACTCTTGGCCATGAATATTATAATTATTTTAGCAAGCTCTGAAATGAATTGCAAATTTCTAGTAATAAACCGTAACAGATGTACTCCACTGGGTACAGCACCAGTTGGTTTAAAATGTGGAACAAATGGTGGGGCAAGCCAAGGACGGAAGAATCCCCATATGTTTGCTCCTGTTGGAATTCTGCAACAGGAGTACAGCTCCAAGTGCAACAGTTGCAGAAATCCAAAAGGACTGCGTAGTCCAGTATGTTCCAGAATTAAATATGAAATAAAATTGGCACGCTATTAAGAACATACTAAATCACATATACAACATAAAAATTGCTAATATTCCCACTACCTAAATAATATACTGCCTGAATCTGGGATTGCTGACCTAGGTGACTGTTTCAGCTAGAAGTTCCTGATGTTTAAAAATAACTCAGAAGTTAACTGCTTGAATGGAAAAGTAATGCAAATGCTTTTGAGTCTTTTTAACTGTCAGAAAGGAAAATTAGTGAGGGTATTTTCTTCCTATTCATTTCAGTTCCCTGGTTGGCTTTCAGCAGCTTATGGCTAGTCAGACATTTAGCAAATTTAACAAATACATTCAGGTAAGTCACTCAGTAAGTGGAAAATTACTGAGAAGAAAGTCCTGGAGGGACTGTTGCAACTAACAGTTAATATATGCACCTAGCTAAACAAAATTAAATTGCGTGCGCAAGAAAGGAAACCTGAGGCCCTGATCTTTCAAATACACTGGCCATCAAAACAGTGGAAAACTCTTTGGTAAGGATAATTATCTGGGCATCTGTGATCTTGCTTGTCCCAGTCCCACACTTATTCTGCTACATAAATTCTCACTCTTGCCAGATGAGCTGTCGTTTGATCTTTCCAGATGTTGAAAGGGCAATACTCAAATTCCCAAATGGAGCTGGTGGATACATTGTACATCCCTTTTCAGAGTACCGTGAAGTCTGGACTTCACTTTAAGATGCTATTTGAATAGTAATTAAGTACCTATAAATTATATACTTAGTGTTTGTGTAGGTGATTATATTTATTTAAAAAAAAAAAAAAAAAGTAGGCATAAATCCATTTTCATTAATGACTGCTAATTTGAAGATAATGCTGCTGCATTTTTGCAGAAATCTGTTCAGGTACTGTGTTGATGAAGAAACAGGGTTGTAAATACACAGAAATAAATTTGGCTCACGTTGCGTACATCCTCTTGGCACAGCTGAGCACTGTGCGTGCTGGAGTTAAACTAGCAGCCTTGCACCACAATGACAGTTACTGGCACCGCCAAAGTATTCTTCCATTATTTACACAGATAAGTTAGAGTACTGCCTCTACAGATTTGCTCAAAATCCAGTACAGTAAGGAATTAATTTAATAATCATCCATGATAATTAGTTCTTTCATGTCTTTTACAATACAAAGATAAGCTAAAAAATACTGAAGAATAATTTCTTTTTCTAATATATTCTAATATTTTCTAATATATTCTTTTCTAGAGTTGAAAGTATTTGTTGTGAATAATATAAACTAACTTAGGTTGCAAGTACTCAAAAGTGCTATAAACTACCCATATCTAATGTACATGTGGCATGTTTAAGTGATAGCTACTGTTTTTAAATGTTGCGAAATTAATGATAAATGGTTTATGTTGATCTGTGCCAGCACAGCTTCTAAGAAAGAATAAACTTGCCATAAGCTATTCATTAGATGTTTATTGCTCAGTTTCTACTTTAAAGGCTATGATTAACAAGTCCACATGAAAAAAAAATATTTGATCTAATCTTCACTATCATCTATTAATGCCAAGGCTGTAGAAGTTTTTAAAACAGCATGTTATATTACACTGAGCAATGTTTCAAGTCTTTGATTTAATATTACTCCAAAATAAGTGATTTCAAGGGAGTCACTTGAGATAGAAACACATTCGGTTGATGGGAGTCTTATTTCTGATGCAGCATTTCCAGATAATTCAAGATAGATTTCACATTGTCCTGCAGTAATCGAGCATTAATTCTCTATATCAGATATTTATTTCATTAAAAAGCATCATAGCCATTTTATTTCCATCTCATAAAGTCATCCTTTTTGCTGAAAATCTTAAGAAAACTATTGCAATTAAATTTGATCTTTAATTAAAAGCATATCAGAAAAATAAAAAAAGAAAGTTTTGGAAGCACTATGCTGATTAGTAATGTTTCACTGCCAACTAGGGAAAGGTAGAGAAGGATTTGTCTTCCAAGGATGATGTTCAAGCATGGCATTAGGAAAAAAAAAAGGGAATTCAAGCAATGCTTTTCTGCTTTCTCACTGAACTTGCTAACTGAAGGATGGGAAAAACAGTAAAAAGGAGAAAGAAGTGAATGAGAGAACAGGGAGGCCCAGTTTGTGTAGACATTTTCATGAGTAACACAAAATGCTCTCCTTAGCATGAACTCCTGAGCTACACAGAATACATTGAGTTCTGCCATGGACAAACACTGTGCATATATAAAGGCAGACTCTTTTCTGCATTGTCTTAAGATAACATCCTGGAAACTTCTTTCTTTTTCTTCTGCTTTCAAATTGGATTGCAGTCTTCTATAGAACGATGTCACTTCTACTTCCAAGGCATACGTTTTCTTATACCATTATATTGCATTGAGGCAAAATAGCCTTTGTTCCTTACAAGTCAACACATCAATGATAAGCATGAATTACACAAGGCTCTTCCATCTTCCAAAACCCACATCACAAGATTGAAGTCTGTTCAGTGCGCCAAATTCAGACGATGATATTAAGAAAGTAAAAGTACAGTTCACATTGTCAGTGGGACTGCTGTACCTTCAAGGCACTCACAGAGAAGTCCTACTCATCTAGTGTAGTCTTTGTAAGATATATGGAGTTTTTAATGCTTTTATTTGCAGAATTCAGCTTTGAAGTATTCCACATTTTTTTTCAAATTAACAACCCTAGCAAGATGCCCCAGTTACCTGGACTTTAGCTCTCATTTAAAACAGAAAGCCTGGTTAAAAATTGAACACTGAAGGTTACTCTCTGTCTCTGGAAGAATTACAGCTGACACCAATGAGTTACATCAGGAGTATTTATTTCTAAATGATCCTCATTTTTGCAACTGGTAAATCAAAGGTAGAACAGGGATCAGAAAAGACCTCTTCAGGCTCTGGCACAGGTTGCAGTATTAAAACTGTATAGGTTTATTGATAATCAAAATTATTTTCATGGCTTCTGTCCACTTTCTGCAGCACACAGGGAAGTTTCTTATTAACAGCCCCAGGACACCTGCTGAGCTTCACCACAGATCAATGAGCATACAGCTATAACAAAGTTGCTGAAAATGCAACTGTTCACATACAGACTATGAGTATAAATGTGGTCTCAAACATTATTTGGTTCATTTTACTGTACAGTACATTTACTGAGTTCAGTCCCTGCAATACACAGGTTGTATCCTATTTTACTCCAGTTGCTTTACTGAGCATCCTTAGCTAAACTGCTTTATATGAGGGATGCTCTGAAAGTAATACCTCCTATTATGTTGGCCCACAATGGCAGAGATGGATGTTGGTGGTATAGCAGTAGAGGTTGAACCTTCTCACCAATTACATTCTGCTGCTATATGACAGACAGCAGCAGAGGGGCGGCCTGACAAATTGCAAGACACAGCCCACAGCGGGTAAAGTGATTTGCACTGTCTTTTTGGGTAGCAACAGGGTGGATTCTTCTGGATTTTCAGGAACCTGGACAAGACATCAACTCTGACCACTATATTGTGACACCGACTAAGATGAAATCTCAAACTCTGGAGTCAGATGAGAGAACAAGACAACCTTTCTCTTGCAACATGATAATGCTAGGCCCCATACCAGTTTGAAAACTGTGGAGCACACTGCTAATCTTGGCTGGACTGTCCTACTGCACCCACGATGTAGTCCAGACTTCACACATTGTCTTCCATCTGTTAGGGCCACTGAAAGATGGACTTTATGAGCAACATCTTCCTAGATACAACATCCTCATAACAGCTGTGAAACGGTTGGTCATGTCTGTGATGGTGCAGATCTTTACAAGCACAGCTTGCAGGTTCTTGTTTATCAGTGGTGAAAGTGCATAGCTAATGGTGGTGACTGTGTTGAAAAATAGTGTTTTGTCACTGAGAATTTGCTCTATCAAATAGCTATATGTATCTGTTGTAGTTTTCATGAAAATAAATAGAAGGCATTACATTCAGAACAGCCTATATGTGTATATATCAATTAAAATTCAGCATTGGGCTAGGCATGCTAGGGAATGCATGTGGAGAGCAATTTAACCCACCCCATTCCATTAATCTACCCAATTTCCTTAAAAAGAGTTGTAATCTTCCTCACAGCAAGTAACATTAAATGTATTGCAAGGTACATATGTTCACCAAGTGAGCATAATGAGAACATATTTATTTTTTCTAAGAGTAATGAGCATACTAAACAATTAATTTCAGAGCTATGCAAGTGTTGAACTACTGACAGAAGCAAGTAACAAGAGTCTTTCTCCTGTTATTTTCTAGTACATGAAACTAATTTTATTAAGTGCTAGTCACTGAAAGACCAAATAACCTGAAGTAGAAGTATTTGTTTTCATGAGATTGGATGACCCAGAATAATGAGTGTTTAAGAATTCTGTCAGCTAACAAAAATATGAGTCTATCCACTAATATCTCATTTTGCATTGCTTAGTTTACTCTGTCTTTCACATCTGCTAGGCCTTTAGGAAAGCTGCATGAAGCACTAACAGATGCAGCACTTCAGCCATCATGCAAAGTCCCTAATGGCTACAAGTGGAAATTCCACCACCAAATGAGCAAGGAAAAGTTCTAGTTCAAAAACAATTCAAAATATTAAAAGATAACCAAGATTTCAAAAAAAAAAAAATTAAAAAAAAAGTCATGATTTTCTAGAAGCCAATTCTCTGTCATTTTTCGTTATATGGGGACATGGAGAAAGTTGTGAATTTCTCTATCCTGCTATTATGTAGGATCATGAAATGATTTGAGTTGGAAGGGGCCTTTAAGATCAAGAGTAATATAACAGAGTGCCTCAAACAAATAATTGCGTCAAATTTGTATTTCTTTACTGAAGTCCTGAACCAAGAAAAAACATTATAATCTGCATAACACAGAGATAATATATGGCTTACAACATAGTTGGATGACTTCCTGAGATATTTCAGAAAAGGACAATGTGCTTTCATGGTAGTCAGGCCTGATTTAATTGTGAGATGACAAAGGTCAGAAAGTAAGACAAAATGGAAAAC
>PPHD01002416.1:0-35998 GCA_002909625.1 Bambusicola thoracicus | reverse complement strand
CACAACTATTGCTTACCAACAGGTCTTCCCTCCCCCTAACTCCTCCCATGTGAATAGCCTCATAATGCAGAGGTAAGGGCAAGAGCCACCTTGTAGTTGGGACCCACCAGCACAGAAGACCACTTGTTGGTAATTATTTTAGAAAGTAAAGTAAGATAACACTGTGGGGATTTATTATGTTCTATTTTTGTTTTCCAAATAAAGGGCCCTGCCCCTGATTGCACAGACTGGGAGCTGAAGCCGCAAGAAGTGAAAGCATTTGCCTCAGGTTAGCAGTGAAATCAACTGCAGAGAGAGCTCAAAAATTCGCTCCCGGTTCACTGGACCTGCCAGTTGTCACTAAAAATAGTCAGCATGGTCCCACCTCGAGGCCTGTTTGGTGAGCTGTGAGCAGGTCACCTCGGTTTTCTCTGTATTTCCCTATCTGTAAAATACAGATTTTGGGTCAGATATGCTAGCTATGTACCATGCTGGTGACCCCAGCTGATTGTAACCCTGATTTAGCTGACATAAAAGCAGATTTCAGACTGCTGTCCCTCCTGGGGTGGCAGTGAATGTCAGGGTGCACTGCTGAGTGGTTTAACATGCATCCAAGGTAGGGAAATTTGCAGGAAACCCTAAAACAAACAAACAAACAAACAAAAAATGGCACAGAAACACACTGGGAGAAAAAAAAAAAAAGGAAATCACTCAAGAGGGTATTTTCTGCTTTTTGCTGAGTCCTCTTCTTCCACTCCAGAGATCTCTGCAGGCTCAGGACTCCCAGAATAGCTGTCCAAAGATTGCCCGGCCTTTTCTTCCAGCCAGAGAAGGGCCTCTGGAGGATACTAATGCAACCAGAAGCTGTTTTCCCTTTCCAGGGAAAACTTCCCTGCTGTTAAACCCTATTAATATAGCTTGTTTCACGAGGGTGCAGCTGCTTGACTTTGCATCCCTGAGTGCTTTGCTTGGTTAATTCTCAGGAAATCAAATGAGAGTGCTTCCCTTGTTGGCGTGACTCAAGGAGGATCACAGGCACACCTTTTTCATGGAAACCCTGCAACTCAGTTGGAGCGGACAAAAGCGCTGCTCCGGCACTTCGGGTGGGCTTACATTCTGCTGAGCTCACAGGAGAGAAATGTTGAGGCTGTTGGCAGTCCTGGCTGGCCCTAGCTCTCTCAAGGTGCCGTGATGCTAAACTCAGTCTACATCAGATGTTCCACTGTGCCGCGTATCCTGCACTTGAGCACTTCCATGCTGCATTTCCGTGACTCACTATCCTTGCCAGCTGAATCATCTATGACACTACTATTTGTTTTCTTGCCATGGTACAGAAACATCCTCTTTTCTCCCCTCGTTTGTTTTTCTGTGGAACAATTCTGACAGTAGCACTGGAAAACCAGAAGGAATAAGCGAAAAGAACCAGAAAGCAAGATTTCACATGATGCTTTCCTTCCCTCTGCTTTCTGCATGCTGTTTTTTCCTGCTCTGGAGGATTTTGCTATAACTCTCATTTTTGCAAACACCCACTTGGTATTAGGCCTTACCTACACCCGAGTGTTTTCCAAGTTTGGAACCAGTCAGCAATGTACTTGCCTCTGAGCATGGTTTGTATCTGCACAGTAATACTTGTTTCGTAACCATGGCAGCTCACAGTGAGTCATGCTGCCAGAGGCCTGGGCAGAAGTTAGCAGGAGGCTTCAGCACGCTGTTGTTTCCCTCCATCTTCTCCCCACAATTGTGTAAGTCATCTGGTTTTGTGGTTGAGACAGACGTGCTGTGAGTATATAACACAAGAAACCAAAGAAGATATCCAGGAGTGGTCACAAGATCACAGTGCTGACCAATTCAACCTCTTATCTTCAGGAATCTCTTAGGGAACTTAACCAGGGTTACTACAGATCCTCCATGTACGTGGGCTGTCTATACTCAGTATCTCAGGTATGCAGCATGACTAGCCTAGAATGAAAAGCTGTTTTTTCTATGTGCACAAGTATATCCTCTTTACCAGGTCACATACAACTTATAGTGGAGTTGTATAGAAAAAAATAGAGTTTGCCAGCACTGGGTTAACTAGCTTGATGGTAAGGGAAGTGTTCTATTACAAAGAGAAGTATTCCACCAGACTGAGTTGTTACAACAGGCCTTTAACTAGCGGTGTTCTGTGCAGGTTGGTGCTAGATTCGGTCTTGTTCAACATCTTCATAGTGACCTGGGTAGGAGGATAGAGTCCACTGTCAGAAAGTCTGATAATGATACAAAGCTGAGAGGAGTGGTTGACGTACCAGAAGGAGGTGCTGCCATTCAACAGCCCTGGACAGACTAGAGAGTTGGGCAGGGAGGAACCTAATGAAGTTCAACAAAAGCAAGTGTAGAGTCTTGCACCTAGGGAGGAATAACTGCATGCATCAGTACAGATTAAGGGCTGACCTCCTGGAAAGGAGCTTTGAGGAGAAGGACCTGGGTGTCCTGGTGGAAAAGAGGCTGATCATGAGTCAACAGTGTGCCCTTGTGGCCAAAAAGGCCAATGGTGTCCTAGAGTGCATCAAGAAATGGTCAGCCAGCAGGTCGAGAGAGGTGATCCTCTCCTCTACTCTGCCCTGATGAGGCCTCATCTGGAGTACTGTGTCCAGTTCTGGGCTCCCCAGTTCCAAAAACACAAGGAGCTGCTGGAGAATCCAGCAGAGGGCCATAAAGATGATTAAGGGCCTGGAGCATCTCCTGTATGAGGAAAGGCCGGGAGACCTGAGACTATTCAACCTGGAGAAAACTGAGGGAGGATCTCACAACTGTTTATAAAGTGCAGAAGTCATGTTGATGGAGATGGACCCTTTTTGGCGGTGTGCAGCAATAGAACAAGGGGCAACGGGCAGAAACTGGAACACAGGAAGTTCCAAACTAACACAAGGAAAAACTTATTTACTGTCAGAATGACAGAGCACAGGAACAGCCTGCCCAGAGAGGTGATGGAGTCTCCTTGTGATTTAAGACATGCCTGGATGCCTACCTGTGCAACCTGCTGAAAGGAAGCCGCTTTAGTGGGGGGTTGGACTCAGTGATCTCTAGAAGTCCTTTCCAACCCCTACAGTTCTGTGAATCTGTAACACAAGGGCTTATAGGTGATGATTTTGTTGGTCCCTTTTTTTTCTTGCTTGTGTGGGCATAGTGATTCCCGACCTTGTGAGTGGCAAGGGGAGCTCAGGCTCATCAACGTTTCCAAACAGTAACCCAAATTCCTTGCATTTCCCCTTTCTCTCAAGACCCATCTTTTCACCCAGCATATATCAATTTTGGTTATTCTGAGACTTCAGCAAAAGCAGGACTGAAAAAATCAGATTCAAAGCAAACAAAGAGGAAGAAAAATCAGCAGTTCCTGTGCTTTACAGAACAGCAAGGAAGCGTTGTCTTTGTGTGTGTGTGTGTGTGTCATCTTGGAGCTGTTGTCTTGCAACTGGGAGTGTTTAAGACATCCTGTTATTTTGATGTATTTATTGATACACTTTGGCGCTTGAAGAAAGCTTTGCCTCTGGAAGTCTCACTCACAGTCACCTTCTTTTGAATCTATTATTGGAAAGTTGAAAATGTAGGGTAGAGCATGAAATGCTCGATGACGTCTAGCAGCAAAACTCAGCCACTGCAGCTGTTGTCAGGGCTGAGAAACACTGAATAACATTGGTTAAGACTTCGACATGCCAGTGAAAGCACAGATCTATGCTTCAGCTGGCTCAAATCACTTTGTAGACACACACAGAATGCCTCCGCCTTGCAAGACCGCATTAAGTGCACGATCACGCTGCATTTGCATTGTATGTGCAGAGATGAATGAGCAAACACAATGCAACACGTGTGTATGCTTATGTGTTACATAAGGCTGGCCAGCTCAAACTCAGCTGCTGGCCCTCAGGAGTTGTTGCCTGCCTTGCAGAATCCTAAGTAGCTCTGGCCCTTGGGTTATGCATATATGATTAATGGCTCATCTCCCTAAAGGCAGGTGGGGAATACCGTTAATCTAATGAGATAACAGAGCCCCAGCTCCTCCCTGGGCTGTTCCAGAGAGCCATCAGGACAGAGGTGACACCCATCCCTTTGAGTCACCAGGAAGGTTCTCTGGCAGTCCTTACAGATGTCCTTCCTGCCTGAGAATCTGGGACTGCTGGCAAGGATTCATCTTACACGCACTTCAGAGTGGGGGTAGCGTCTGTATTGGGAACACAGGCTCAGCATCACTGCTGGCTGGGCATGAGGACATGGAGCTGCAGGACTGAGCTGCTGGATGCACCAACTCCTGCTGCCACCAATCTAAAATTATGGAAAGCAAATGGAGGAAATGCCTATAGGGAAAAAAAAAAAGTGTGAGAGAGAGAGTGAAGAAACCCAGGTGATTTTGTGCAAAGAAATGTGAGAAAATGACAGAGAAGCAAGAAGCAGCAGGAAAGGAGGTGGGAGAAAAAAAAAAGAAGAAAGATGGAACTAAAGAAGTGGTGCTCTAAACTATGAGAGGAAAAGCTATGAGACAGAGGAAAAGCTTGTAAAACCAGAGAAAAGCTTGTAAAATCATTTTCTGAGGAGAGAGGGAAGTCTTTATGCTAGCAGTGAGAAAGGAATATCGATGTACTTTCTTACTTTGCAGAAAGGTGGCTTTCCACATCTCAGCTCCACTGGGTAATGGCAGTTTGGTTATTTCTAGCCACCCTCCCATCCTCCTACTTGTTCAAATGTTCCCCTCAGAAACGGTCAAAGTGTTTGATTTTTTTTTTTCATAAGGAGAAATGTCCTCTCAAACAAAACAAACGTTGTGACAGAAAAGGTGATTCCAGACAGAACAATTCACAATGCGAGCAAGGAAAAAAAAAATCCAAGGAGAAATCCTGGCATGCTTGATTTCATCTGTGTCATGGCAGAAGTCTGAAGTCTGCCTTCTAATTTTCTGCAGGAAAGGCGTAAAACAAAGAGGAATTAAAATGATTTTTCCCCTCTCCGTGACCCAACCCTGAAGTTATTTATTTCAATTGCAATTATTTCATCCAGCTCAGCCATGCAGTAATGCTTTCTCCACCCAATTTTTTAGGAAACCGGGTCCAACAGATCAGGTTTCCAGCTGCAGATACACAAGGGCTATTCCCTGCCCTCGTTATCCTCAGGAAAGAGGTAACGTTATCCTCCTGCTCTCATCTGGAGCAGCTCCATCCTGCTGCAGGCAGACACGTGCGGCTGTCCCCAGCTCACCCCCACAAGCTGTGGGTTACAGCAGGAAGCCTCGAGAAGGCACAAAGGAAAAGCTGAACATCTGGAGCAATCAGCAGCATGCAGAGGTGAATTCGTGGGTGATGTCGTCAGAAGTAGACGGCAGGTGGCACCCATGGATTAGCGCAGGGCTTGCTCTGGGTGCTCTCTTGGTTGCATGCAAGGATTGCTGCACACAGTGCTGGCCTGGGGTACGCAGTCTTTCAGGTTATTCCCTTTACATTTTGCTAGCCTAGGGAGCAAGGGTTCGAACCCCAAATGCCTGGGATGCACACAGAAAGCATGGCTGTTGTACTATGGAGCAGTAAGTGCACTGCTTCCTCAGTGATGGGAAGCAAGGGGACAGGGATGGGGCTGGCAGGAAAGGGACCAGCCCTAAGGTATCCAAGCAAGGAAAGCAGAAGGCAGTCAAGAGTCTGAGTCACCAGCTGTGCTTGCAGCATCGAGGTTGGCTTGTGCTCAAGCTGAGACATCAGCCCACAGGTCAGGAGCAGGCATGCTGAGGGTAACCAGGGTTAGATGCATCCTGGCGACCCGTTATGGATTCAGGTCCATAAAAGTACAGCACATAAAAGCACAGCAGACCTTAGAGCAAGCTAGAAAATCAGTTTGGGTCAGGATTCAGGTCAACACAGCCAGCATGTATTATGAGCATAGCTGAGGCTGAACCTGAAGACCAGCACTTGCATAACTCAAGCAAGGAACAAGGGCACTGCATTGGTCTTAAATAGGCTCCTGGGCCATTGGCAGGTGTGGGTCCCGGGGGAGTCTGTTCAGTGCCATCAGTGCCTCCAGCACTCTGACATGCTGATGCTTTGTGTTCCCCAAGAAGTAGGAACTCTTACCCCATCCCCAAAACACAGCATCGAGGGTCTCCGCAGTACACCTTCATGTCAGGGCTGTAGTTAGCTGTGGGCTCTCACCAGCTCCCCATAATGTATGGTGCCTCCTAAAGCAGCACTCGTGGGTGCTCAGGCTGGGTTTTGGGGAGGTGGAGCAGAAGGCAGCCCAATGACCCTGACATCGATGAGCACTGTGCTATCATGGCTCAGCATCGACTGCAGTCCTCGTGCTGTCTGCCTGGGGTCCCAGTGGCACACGGCCAACCATCCAGGCAGAAACACTGATCCATTTGACTAAATGCCTATAATTAAAATGAAATGAAGACAATAAAGCTTGGATCATTCGAAGGCCAGAGGAGGGAGCAAACTGGCCAGGACTTCATTATAGCACTGTGCAAACAACAGCCCGTGGCGGCACAGACTGCTCGCATGATGGACACTACACATGTCCATGTGATTTATTATATTTATCATACATTATGCTTATGTTCCATCCTCTGCTGGTCAACCTTTATCAGCTAAATCAAGACTAAAGGTGTTAGCCTACCTTTACATTATGGTAAATGATACAATTAGCTCAGCTCAACCTGTTTTCCTAATTCTGTGTGCTATAGGAGGTCAGATAAACATGTGGTGTGTTTTAGCCTTCATGGCTAAGATGTCCCCCAAATATACCTTTCAATGGATGGACCCACTGCCTGCTGCAAGGGGCTGCTTCCCACAGACCCCTTCCCACGTAGGTGGGAGCTCAGTGTCCCCATCCTTGCACGTATGGCTTCACCTGGTAAAACTCCACAGCATCCTCGGGGTAGAGAAAAGGGGCATTTTCACACCATGCTTGGATATATGATTCTGTGATTTTATGTTTTTCCCACAGAACTGGAAAAGGAGGGATGGGGCATGGGGCAGCACATCTCTATAGGACGTGTAGGATCACGGGGCCGTGATTCATAGCCAAGCAGCCTGAAAACCTTCCAGAAAGGTGCACTGAGGAAGCTGTGGCGGAGAGCTGGCAAAAGCTTTTGGTTGCAGATACAAAAAGAAAAGCAATTTCTGCTGAAGGATTTTTGTATTAAAAAGAGAAAACGAACAATAGGGGATGGCAGTGAGTGACCGTGGGTTTGGCTGGATATCTTCAGTATCTCAACTACAGAAGCTCAGAGGAGTGTCAATAGAGGAGATTTAATTGATGACAAATATTATGGCTGGTACAGAATTAGAGGCACTCCAGACTGAGCAGGGAGGACTTTTATAGCAGCTAACAGATGAGCATTGTGAAAAATGACTATGATTCTTTGGGCATTTCTGGGTTAGATTGCGGTAAAATTGCAGCAAAAGGCAATTTTGCTTTAATCAACTATATAACAAAGCCCCAACGTAGTGAAGAGCAGAAGGCATCAGAAGATAGGAAATTGTCAGCGTTGCTGGAGCTAAAAGATAAGATTGTCCTCCCCACAGCTACACTAAAAGAGGATAAATTATCCATAGGGGCAATTCGGAAAGAAAATAATGTACAATTAAAGTTGTCTGAATTACAGTTTTAGGGAAGCACGGGAGGAGGAAAAAAACAGTTTTGGTGGAAAGTCTGAAACCTCCTTCCCACGTGCTTTTAGAAAGCAGAACTCCTTTTGGGGAGAAGAAAAAAGAAATGATTAACAGGGCAGGGCAAACCCTGAACAGTAAAGGATGTGTTAGAAGGGGCCTTGTAGGAACCTTATAGGAACAGTCTCCAGAAAAAAAGCAGATAGTGCAGAGGGTCGTGGTTGTCTTGGGCTTCTGATGACATCTGCCCTACTTTGGGCTCAATTTGAGCACAGAGCAAATTAGACCATAGGCTAAAGGTTAAATAATAAGAGAAGCTGCTAGAGAAGTGTGCTTGCATGAGCTCAAGTA
The DNA here is from genome assembly GCA_002909625.1 of Bambusicola thoracicus. Classification (NCBI taxonomy): domain Eukaryota; kingdom Metazoa; phylum Chordata; class Aves; order Galliformes; family Phasianidae; genus Bambusicola; species Bambusicola thoracicus. Next base: position 28,040 of record PPHD01002416.1, on the reverse strand, counting down.
ACTGCCCTGAGGCTACCTGCCACCTTTTGTCAGCTTGTGTTGGGTTGAATTAGGTTGGGTTGCTTTAGTTTGGGCAGATAGGGCTTATGCCCATGTCCCCAGGTGAGGATGAGGGGCTCCATGCTGCAGAGCACCCCTGAAGCTCCATGGACCATCAGGCTGCTGTGAAAGCATGGGAGAACGGCTGATTTTGGGGTTCATCATCAGGTTTTATGGTTTTGTGAGTGGGGATCTCCTGCTTTCTTGTAGGACCGTTCCTAAGCAGGTGGCAAGGATATTTGGAGCAAGTAGGTGTCTCCCATTCTGCAAAAGCCCTTAAAAAGCCGACGGTTCCTTTTGACTTCCCACCAGGCAGCTGCCAGGGGGCCCAGCTCTAAGCAGATGGTGATGGGAGGACTGCGAGGTGGTAGCGGTGCGAATACAGCATCTTGTGCATGATGCACTTGGGACAGCTGGGATGCATAAGCCAAAAGCAGCAGCCCCAGCCGAGCTTCACGGTGATTTCTGCAGTTGCCATGCTTCTTTCCTTGCTGGCAGCTGCCTTGGAGGAAGAGGAGGAGGAGGAGGATGCTGAGATGGAGGAGCTGCTTTTGGGAAGGGCTTTTCTTGGAAAAGCTCTTCTGTGCAATGCAGGATGGGTTCCAAACGTGTGTGGGTGAGGCTGGAAATGTGGTGCACCAGCTCTGCTTCCCCAAATCAGCTGCTCTGTGAGCAACAGGATGAGGTTATTCCCTCCCAGCTCTTTATTTCCCTTCAGATCATCCCAATCCCACTGCTGTGTGTCCGTCCACATCCTAACAGCAGGCGTGCCTTGCGTGCAAGCAGGTCCAATACATAATGGCCCAGACAGACCTCTTTTGTTCTTCACCAGCACGATGCCCTTTAAAGGTCCCTTCCAACCCGAAGGATTCTATGATATCTTCTGAAGATCTGCATTTGGGATTGACCCAAGCGTCACCACCTGGGACACGGTGACCCCATCCTGCAGTGCTGCACTGCACTTGGGCACTTCCCAGGTCTCCATTCTGCTTGCTCTCTCATGCATAAACTCAGTCTGTGGTTTCCAGAGTCAAGAGAAAAAAATCAATCGATAAGGAATGGCGTTAGAGATAAAAATTATTATTTCAAATCACGAATTGACTGAAAGCCACGCTGAAAGTGATTTTGCAGAGGTGTTGCTGAGGAAAAGAAAAGCCTCGTGACTTTCCTCTGTAAGAAAATATTCCTTCTCCACACTGCTAGCATCCCGCTGGGTGTGCTTTGTGTGTGTGCCTGCATCTGGAGTCCATCACTGCGCTCCGCACTTATGAATGACCGCTGTGTTTTGCACAAAAAAAAACTGCTGAGCTGTCTAAAGCAGCCTCCTACCACGTGCCCAGACCCCAAACATCTGCGCTCAGTCGGCGGTGAGTGACTCACTGTCCCCAACCCCAGGATGGCCACATCCAAGGTCTGTCTGCTCCTAAGCGAGCAGGGCTGAGGTTGTGTCTGATGCAGCAAAAAGTCAGACATCGCTCGTATCCAAGGAGCAGCTCACTGCTCTGCTGAGGTTCAAAGCCTCCAAACCCTCTTCCTGTCCTCCATCATTTGCTTTTTGCTGTTGGGATGCTCCTTCCATAGATGGGAGCTTTGACAGCCAGAGCTGTTTTCCATCTGTCCAAAGGCCCTGCACTGCGGTATCTGCAGGATGTAAGTTACCCCCATGTGGGTATGGCTGATGTTTGGGCTAAAATCACTCCAAAATGGACAATCTGGGCAGCTTTTGGGGGATGGAATCCTGCACATAGGCGACGTGGGATTATCCTCTGTTCCCCTGCCTTGTACTCAATATATTACAAATACATATCATGAATATGTATGTACCCCCAAACCTCAGCCCATCCCTCCTCTCCTTGATCAAATCCTGGCTGAGCGTGAAATTAAACTTGCAAATTGCAGCCTTTTCTTTGCCTTGCCGTGTCTTTGTTCTTGTCAGCTTCATTATTATGCACATTCCTCATGCGCACACCTTGGGTATTTCAGGGTGTGAGGAAGGAAAATTAGCCAGAAAGAATCATTTGGGACAGAGAGCATCCACTATTTGAATTCCTCCCTGGAAGCCCTTTCATTGTTAATTATGAACAGGTTTGCAAGCAGCTTAGATTTTAATTTCTAAGCTGGTTTTGATGTTCAAAAATCTACTTTTGTTTCAGAGGACATCTTACTCTCTTGCTTTTTTTCATGTTTCACACTAAAAATTGCTGGTGCTTGGAAGCTGCACCGTGAATCCGCACCTTTTTTGGGGGAGGCCTGTGCCAAAACCCATGTGCTCCACCTGCATTCGAAGGCTGCTGAGCTTCCTTGTGCTGCTGCTGGAGCTGCTGCGGACCCAGAATTGCTGAAGCTGGATCAAGGACCCATCTCACGCACAGAGATCTTGCGAATCGATCTCCTGATTTAGTTGCAAGCTTTCAAAGTGTATTTACTTCATCCTTGATTGTTCCTGTTGCCATCACCCATGGCGTCTGGGTCGAGACATTGCCAGTCCCACTGCTGCAACCACCTGCCTTGCTCAAAGGGAAAAATAAAGAAGAGTTGTTTTAAATATAACACATTTCCAGTTATTTTTATTTGCTTTTTTAGCTTTGAGCTCTCCAGGTTTGCTTGTTCCAGCTTTGCTCTGTAATCAAAAGGGTGAGGAGCTTCCTTTTCTCCTCTGGAATGAGACTGAAACCTCCCACGCAGGCACGGAAGCCACCAAGCTGTGGGGACAATGCAGGGGCCTTGGGAACAAGGCAAGAGCCACCGCTGCACAGTCTGAAGCCTTGCCTTCCATGGGTCTCCCTGCACTGTGGCTCCCAAATATGTGGGGATTCCTCTCCAGCAGCATCTTCTACTGAGGACCATCTGGCTCTGGGCTGGGACAGTGCTCTGATCAAAGCTCCATGCACCCTGCTTTGAGCTAAGCCAAATCCCTGGCTCCATGCATCCCAACTTCCCAGCTCTGCACCCCTTGCCTACGTGCATTCTTGTTCCCCAGTTCCTTACATCCCAGTGCCCCACTGCTGGGCATGCCAATCCCCAATTCTCCCCGCATCCCAATCCTGTAGCTCACTGACCCCAGCTCCCCACCTCCATACACCCCAACCCCGTGGCACTGTGCACCGGTTTCCTGCTGCATACACAACCTCCTTGCATTCCAGTCCTGGAGCTCTACGTACCCCAATCCCTCAATTCCATGCACCCCTGTTTTGAAGCCCCACAAACCTCAATTCCCCAGCTCCGTACACACCAACACTCAGGCTCCATGCACCCCAGTCTCCTACTTCCATTCCCCCAACCGCCTAGCTCCAAACACCTCAGGTCTCCCTGCACCCCAATTTCCTTGCTCTGTGCACCCCAACCCTATCACTCCCTGCACCCTAATTCTCTCTGCATGCCAGTACCCCATTCCAGTGAACCCCAATCTTGTTGCTGCATGCACCCTAGTCCTCAAGCTCTGTACAACCCAATTCCCCATCTCCACACACCTCAATGCTGCAGCTGCTCCCAACACCCCAATCCCATGGCTCTGTGCACCCCAACCTTGCGCATCCCAATTCTGTCTGCATCCCAGTCCCACAGCTCCATATACCTCAGTCTCCAAATTCAACGCACCCCAATCCTGCGGCTCCACGACCCCCAATTCCCCAAGCCCCGTGCCCCCCACCCCTACTTCCTTGCATCTCCGTGCACCCAACCCTGCAGCTCTCTGCACACTCTGCACCCCAACACCCCATTTCTGTGCACTCCGACCCCGGGGCTCCCTGCAGCCCAGTCCCCCTCCTCCATTCCCCAGCCCCACGGCTCCGCGCACCCCAATTTCCCGACACCATGCACATCTCTATGCACCAGTTCCCTGGCTCCGTACACCCCCATGTAACTTAAGCCCCTAATTCCACGCACGCCAGCCTCGGAGCTCTACGAACTTCAGTTCCCCACCTCTGTACACCCCAACTGTGGGTCTACGCGCACCCCCGAACCCCACCGCTCCGGCCCACTCCCCACAGCCCCGGCCCCACCTCCGCCGCGGGGACCCCGGGCAGGAAGCGGCCGCAGCCAATCAGCGCCCGGGCCGCGCTCCCGAGCCGAGCCGAGCGGAGCCGAGCGGAGTCGAATCGAACCGAGCGGAGCCGAGCGGCGCCGAGCTGAGCCGAGCCGCGCCCTCCCCGCGGTAAGTGCGGGGCCCGGCGGTGCCCGGGGGTGCGGGGGACGTGGCGGTGCGCGGGGTCCCCTCGCCAGGCGCGGGCTGCTCCCGCAACCCCGGTGCCTCCCCGTGTGGCTCCCAGGCTTTGTTCCGGGAAGGCGGAATGAATGGGGCCGGGCGGGATGGCGGTTTCCTCCCCGTGTTTTGGGGCAGCCCCCGAAAGCTCCACTTAGGGAGGAGATTTTCTTACGAATTGCTCCTTTTAAGTCGCTTTCGGAGCAAGTTTCTAGCTGGGAAATGGGCAGAACCCGACGAGCTCCACGGGGAGAAAGCTTGGAAAGAAACAAAAAGGGGAGGAGAAGCGGTGAGGTTCCACACCCTTTCAGTGTTGTTTTCTGTTTTTCCCTCTTTTTCCCCTAGCTCGGGGTGCCAAGAAGACGTGCAGTGATGCTGCTCGCCCTGGGAGCGCTGGTGCTCAGCCTGGCAGGTGAGTGGGGCCGCCCCAGGAGATGCCCCAGTGCCGCTTCATCCCCACTCAGTGGCTGTGAGCTGGAGGCAGTGCTCACGAGGTGATCCTGGAGTCCTCGGGAAGCCTATGGGCGTGGGTGGCCCTAGAAAGTGAGACCTGTGGCTCTGATGGCCATGGGATCCACTGCTGCGATGGCTTTGATGGCCATGGGATCCACTGCTGTGATGGCTTTGTGCCCTGGGATCCCATAGCTGCAGTGACCCTGTAACCCATGGCTGCGATGGCTTTGATGGCCATGGGATCCACTGTTGTAATGGCTTTGTGCCCTGGGATCCCATAGCTGCAGTGACCCTGTAACCCATGGCTGTGATGGCTTTGATGGCCATGGGATCCACTGTTGTGATGGCTTTGTGGCCTTAGGACCCCATCGCCCTCTTGGCCCTGGGATCCCATGGGTACAATGGTCCTGGGTCCCTGTGGCTCTGATGGCTTCCTGCCCCACAAACCTGTGATTGTGATGGCCTTGGGACACCATGTCTCTGATGGCCATAGGACCCATGGCTGCAATGGCTCTGATGGCCTTGGGACCACATGGCTCTGATGACATGTGCCCTGGAACACTACAGCTGTGCTGGCTCTGATGGCCCTGGGAATCCGTAGCTCTGATGGCCATGGGACCCGTGGCTGCAATGGCTCTGATGGCCCTGGGTCCACGTGGCTCTGTGATGGCTTTCTGCTCTAGGACAATGTGTCTGCAATGGCCATGGGACCCATGGCTGCAATGGTGCTGATAGCCCCAGGATCCCATGGCTCTGATGGCTGTGATGGACCTGGAATCACAGAATCACAGAATCACAGAATGGCCTGGGTTGGAAGGGACCTCAAGGATCATGAATCTCCAACCCCCCTGCCGGGCAGGGCCACCAACCACCCCATTTACTAGACCAGGTTGCCCTGATGACTCCATGACCATGATGACTTTTGACCACTTGACACCATGGCTGTGATGGTTTTGTGTTCTGGGATACTGCGGCAGCGATAGCAGTGGGATCCATGGCTCTGGTGGCTTTCTGACCACTTCCTCTGCCACCCCCAGGCCTTCCTTCCAGGGTGCCAGTTTTGAGGCTCACCACAGAGGTGTTGACCCTTCCCCTAGACCTTTGCTAAGGTCTCGCATCACCCTTGGCAGCCATCCCCTGAGGCAGTAGATGGTGGTGTCCCATAGGGGCAATGTTCCCCAGAACACCCAGTAGGGGAAGGAAAAATCTCACCTGAAACCAAGGGAGGTGCATCCCTGCAGCGTGGGACATCACCTCCCGTGTACTGCATCAGAAAGGTGGAGGTGCAGCAGGATAAAATCCCGAGTTCCGTTACAGTCTGGGTCCATCTGAGCTCCTGGACCTCCTCTGGGCATGTCACCAACACATGGCCGCTTGCACTGAGGGATGTGGTGGCCCAGAGCTGGTGCCTGTATCCCATGGCTGGGCTCATCAAGCTGGGTTTAGGACGTAAAACCGATATAGACACTGTATAAAAGTGGCACCTTCCTTGGTCTCAAATGAGATTTTCCCCCTTTTCATATGATATATGAAGAGAACTGGGGAACACTGCACTTACGGGACATCACTCCTTGGGACCAGCCTGTGAGATGAGCACACCGGGAGGGCCTAGGAGTAGCAGAGGAATGTGGGCAGCACGTCCTGGTGTGGTTGGCACAGGAGCTGCCAGCTGGAGTGTTGGTGCCATCTAGCGCTCAGGAGCCCAGCCACAGAGCTGGCTGGTTGTGGGGACATGGGCCTCTGTGTCCCCACAGCTGTCACCTTCCAGTCTCCTCTCAGCTGGCAGTTTTCTTCTCCCTGTCTGCAAAACAAAGACCTCACCGTCGCCCTTAACTACCTCCATTCTCTCCGCATCCCGCATTTGGGGGTGGCTTTTTGTAGACCCTACTGAAACAAGCCATCCTGAGCCAGAGACGGGGTCTGACCACCGTGTTCTTCTCATCCTGCCATCCTGCAGGTGCCATGGAGATCCAGGTCCCAGAAGAGCCCGTGGTGGCCCTTTATGGCCAAGATACCACCTTGCACTGTTCCTTCTCCCCTGAGGCCAACTTCAGCCTGAAGGACCTCAGCCTCATCTGGCAGCTGACGGACACCAAGCGCCTGGTGCACAGCTTCTCCGATGGCAGGGACCAGCTGACCGACCAGGGTGGGGGCTACGCCAACCGCACGGCCCTCTTTTATGACCAGCTGTCCCAGGGCAACGTCTCGCTGCTCCTGCGGCGCGTGGAGATTGCAGATGAGGGCAGCTTCACCTGCTTCGTCCGCGTCCGCGATTACAACAGCGCAGCCGTGACGCTGCAGGTGGCAGGTGAGATACGGCTGGGCAGTGCCATCCATCTGTCTCTGGGTGCAGTGGTCCTTCATGATGGCTTTCCTTTCCTTCCAGCTCCCTACTCCAAGCCCAATTTGAACCTGGAGCCCAATAAGGACTTGAAGCCGGGGGATCCGGCGGTTGTCACTTGCCAATCTTCCTATGGCTACCCCGAGGCCAGCGTCCTCTGGCAGGACAGCCACGGTGCCAACATCACTGAAAATGTCACCACATCGCAGGTAGCCAACGAGGAGGGGCTCTTCGACGTGTACAGTGTCCTACACGTGCTGGTGGAGCCCAGCAGCACCTACTCCTGCCTGGTGCGGAACCCAGTGCTGCAGCAGGAGACCCACGCCTCCGTCACTATTACGGGTGAGCCGGTGTGGGACACATTTGGGGAATTCAGGGTGAAGATTTACCTCTGAAGAAGGTAAATCTGGTGGCACAGAATCAGCCCTGGGGTTGCACCATAACCCAGCTCTACCTCCCTGCACATGGAGCTGTAGGATGGCTTGGAGCTGTCCTGTCTGTCCATGCTGCTTCAATCCTAGCTGTGGAGGTTCTTGCTGAACTGCAGCATGGGGTTTTGCAAGGACTGTGTGAGATTAGGGAAGGGTCTGGAGGTGTTTTTATAGTTCTAGCTTTGCTAGTTGCCCTATCCCAGTATAAACCACTCCAGAGAGCCAGTATAAGGCATGATGGTCTTCCTCTCCATAGAATGTAGCCATGCAGCCCCATCCCATCCCAGTCCTACAGAAACACTGCATCCCTGGCACGTTCATGCTGTCCTAATCCTGACCAAAACACCCTTTGGGCACCTGGAATTACAGTGCTGTTTCCCACCTGAGCTGCTTGGCATGGAGAACGATGTTTCAGCAAACTTTCTGGCTGGTTCCCCAGCTTGCTTCATTTGTCTTTGAGCATCATTCAGCCTCACACTTTGCTCTGACAATGTCTTGCTCTGCTGGTCCGACAAATAAAGGGCTTAGCAGCGTTTATCCTGGATGGCAGTGACAAAGAGCGTGGGCAGGGCTCGGTTGAGGAGCCTTGTAGGGCTGTGCACAGGAGCTAAGTGACAAAACCCATGGCTGTGAGCCAGCGTGCCCCAAATCCAAACCTTCTGGGGCCAACAGGGGGTTTGAGGCCCCTCCTGTTGCCCTTAGGAGCCCTCAGAGATGCTCTGGGAAGTGAAGGGATGAGCTCCAGGAGATAACTGCAAGGAATCTGGCCTCTCATACTCCACCAGTGTCTTGCAAGGCCCGTTCTCGTCACGCTCTTGACTTGGAGTGGCTTTCACTCATCCCCACTTGCTCAGCTTTTATTGCTGCCTTGGAGCTCTTTATAACCTCACACAATCTCCAGCGGTGTTAATTAGTGTTTAATTGGCTCTGCAGTTGCTGGGTTGTGAAGGTGGGTCCCTGGTGGAGCATCAACCTCTTGACTGGTGGCACCAAGCTCTTCCAGCAAGTGTCATACGGCCACCAAAAGTTGGCCGTGGATAGAGAATGGAACAGTGACAGCACTTCTGTCGTTCCCTGTTTTTGCCCAAAAGCAGGAATTTTGTCGATGAGAACTGAGGAGAGACTTTTCATGGGCTCAGAGCTGCTTTCCTTAGTGTGCAAGCAGGTGGGCAGTCTTAGGGTGAGGGGTGTGTGTGTCAGGGAGCTCCACGTTCACCGTGTCCCCTGCCACTATGGGTCTGCTAAGGCAGAACAAGGGGGCAGAGAGCCAGCCAGGGGTTTCTGTTCTTTCTGGGTTCCTCCTCAGAAGAGAACATCCCTGAATGGGGTTTGCTCGGGACAAAGCTTTATTTGAAGATGAAGTGATGTTATGAGGAAAAAAAATCATTCCTGATGCCCTGTGTGAAAGCTTCTCAGAGTAATATCTGTGGAATAATACAGTGAAATAGGCCCTAAACCCCATCTGCGCTTTGCAGGGACAATTCCCTGCCACCATGGGATCCCCCTACGTGCCCCCTCAACTTAGCATGATAAATAACAGGCTTTCTGGTGTTCTCCCCAAGGCCAGCACCTCGCCTTCCCCGCCGTGGCTCTCTGGGTGACGGTGGGGCTCTCCATCTGCATCGTGGTGCTGCTCGCTGTCCTGGCTTATATCTGCCAGAAGAAAATCCGCCAGAGCTGCGAGGAAGAGGAGAACGCAGGTAGAGCATCCCTTGTCCCAGCAGCAGGTGCTGGGGACGGGGGCACTTTACCCTGCATGACTTTACCTTGGTGGTGGCATCTGTCAAAGACAGCTGCTGCCTGCATGCATTTATCCAGGTGGCTCTTTCCTTGTGCGCACAGATGAGCTTTTTTACCTCCCGGTGCACGTTCACCTTTCTGCGCTGCCCTTCTCCATCTCCCCCCCTGCCCCTGCAAGCATCCTCCACGTGTCTGATGCCCCGGTGGCGCGGGAGCAGCTCCCAGAAGCTGCCTCCAAGCATTTGCCACCGCAGAAATGTCTCACGCATTGACACGCGGAAATAGCATGAGACAGAGCTGCTCCGTGCTCGCCCTTGCTCTCCTCTCTCCTTGCTTCTTGAAAGGATTACTGCAAGCCGTGCTGCTCCCTCCTGGGAACCACTCTGAAATGCACCCTTTGAAAAATCCTGGTGTGCCCGCTCTTGTTTTCCGCGTTCTCCCCCTCCTCTGTTTTGTTTCTTTCTGTCAGAGAGGTGTTTGCTCGGAAAGTGGGGCTTTGTTCCTTTAAAAATAAAGCTGCTGTGCTCCGAAATGGCCGCAGCAGCAGCAGCAGCTCGCTGGCGTTCCCTGCTTGTCTCCCTCTGGCTCCAGGGCTGATGCGTCTCGTGTTGCCAGAGCCGTGCCCTGACAGCCCTGTGCTGTGCAAACCACGGCGCCCTGGGCCTTGTTCCCCCTCTCCCTGCCTGCCGTGGCTTCGTTAATCATGTTTTTATTCTATTTTATAAATATCTTTTTCCCTTTGTAGCACAAACCCCGGCGAGCGTTCCCTTGGGCTGGAGGATTCGAAGCACGGGGCAGTATGGCTGTGGCCCTGAATTCGATCCTTTAGCACGGGGACATCCTGTGATATTTTCTCCCTCCCCCCTCTAACAAACTTTGCTTTAAACAATAACCCTGCGAGACCCTTTCTGGGAGCTGCAGGAAGCAGGAGCATGGCTTTTTGCCGGTCCTTCTGGCTGGGAACAGCATCGTAGGGATTCAGAGCATCCCGCCACCAGGGCCGTCCCTAAGCCCCTGGCTCCAGATGGCAGCCGTGCTATAAATAGGGAGTGGAGCTGTGGGGTCACGCACAGCCAGGGAAATGCCCCCCCCCCGTGGGTTTCAAGGCTCGGCACAGGGCTGGAGAGAGGATGCTGGATGCCGTGGGTACTACATCTGAGCAGAGGCAGGGAGGCACAAGCAGGGGGGCAGGCATGAACCCAGCGGGGTTTTGGTGGAGGTCTGAGGATGCTTCACTCTCTCTTGATTGTTATTTTGTAGGGACGGAGGAGCAGGACACGGAGGGGGAAGAACAAAAGACAGGTAGGTGGGTGCTGCGGGTTGGTTCCCAGTGCTCCCAGTACCGTGCTGAGAAGGGAACTGGGAGACACACTGGTTGCACAGCCCCGCCACATCCCATTGCACCCAAAGCAGGGTGGGGAGGGCCTCGAGCTGTTCTATACAAGCTGACCACTGCTGGTTTTGCTTTTTGCAGCTCTGCAGCCACTGAAGAGCACGGAAGACAAAGCAGGTGAGTGTGTCTGCTGGGTGTCCTTGTCTTCGCCCATGCTCTGGTTAGAGAGGCTCATCTGTAAGGTGCTCCTGAGAAAGTTTTGTGTCCTGTGCAGGTTTTCCTTGCACACAGGGAGTTTTTCTGGGGGGCAGGACACACTGAAGCATCCCAGGCTTTGCTTCCAAAGCTTTATTTAGCCTTCAGGGTGCTGGGTGAAAGCCTGAACCATGAGAAATGGGATCAAACGTCCCGGCTTCCCCTTCTGCTCCAGCCCTTTCCTGGTCATTGCCAGGAATGTGGGTCTCCCCAAGGCCCTTTTTCTTCTGAGTAGCAGCCAGGTATTGAATTTCAGATGAAAATCTGAGATTTGGATTTACATTGATGTTGAATCACCGCTGGTTTCACCCTTATTATTAGCCCTGCTATTTCTCTGATGCCACTTCCCCCTCCGCCAATAGATTTATATAAAAACCTTTTCTCCCCTCCCATTCCCACGCTTAGCAAAGCATTAAGTAGCTCTGCTTTCCTTTTCTCCCTCTTCCATCTTCCATCTCTCCTCTCTTACCTCCCCTCTGCTCGCTGCAGGCCACGTTTCTTGGTTTTGCATCCCAAAATTCAAGCCCATCTTCCCATGCCCATATATCTGCCCCTCGGTATCTGTGTTATCCATGACAGGGAGATACAGGCAATTATTTCCAGCTCTGCCTGTGAATTATTATTCTTAATAATTTTATTCTCTATTTTCTTCTTCCTTTTTTTTCCCCCCCAGATAACGAGCAAGAAATCGATTGATGGGAGCTGGGACAGCACCCCATGCCCCGCACCAGCCCAGCCGTCCCCTGCGGTGACAAACCCAGGACACACCAGAGAGACAGGGACACCCCGACCTGCTGCCACCCCTGCACCGAGTGCTGTCACTCTCTGTGTTTTCGGGGTGCCCTGGGGCTGGAGAAAGGCTGTGCCTCCCTTTAACCCCAGTGAACCCCAAAGCCACAGCCCGCGGGTCCGTCTGTCCGTCCTTGTCCATAGGGAGCACTGGGCTGAGCCTGCAGGGTGAGCATCACTGCCAAGACACGCTAGGATGTTTATTTCACCTTACACCACTGCACTTCCAACCGGACTTCTATTTTTGCCTTAAGTGCATGGTTATCCCATGCCTCCAATTTACCCGAAGGATTCTCCACGGAGGGTTCTTTCCCTGCCCCAACCCTGAGGCAGGGCTCAGGGAACAGCTGGGGCAGCACGATGTCTTCACTTCGGAAGGGTTGGAAGAGGCAGGGCTTTTTAGCGAGTGGTTAATGCCATCCCATGACCTGGCTTTAGCTCAGGAATGCTGGAAAAGAACCCACCAAAACCTAGTTTTTAAGGAAAAAAGAAAAACAAAAATATCATTTTTAAGGAAAAAAAACAAAACGCCAAAATCTAGTTTTTAAGGGACGTTTCTACACCCATAGGGTATACAACAGGTGCCCATCCCCAGCTGGACCACTGTGCCTATTGCCTTATGAAGTGTTGAATCATAACTCATGCACAGGGTGCACTACAGCCTTAGCGTCCCTGGACCCCCAAGTGTTTGTGACAAAAATAATGCTCTTTTAATGTGTTTTGGGTAAAACCAGAGTGGGTTTTGCTTGGATGGCTGCTGGAAGGGGCACCCCGTGCCACAGTGTGTGTGACACTGGGGGACCTCTTGGCTTTTGTACGCAGGCTGAGAAATGGGTTTGCTTGTGGTACATCACTGGGTCCAGCCATGGGGTCTTCTGTTGCTTTTTGTTGTTATTTAACATCCAGAATCTGGAGGGTTTTGTGCCTTGACAAATAAACGCGTTGGTCGTTTTGGATGATGATTTCTGAGCTGGTGGTTGGAAAAGGGGAGAGTGAGGATGACCTGGGGTTCTTTCGCACCTTAAAACCCCATTTCCTTCACAAATCTACAACGGCTTATACTGTTTCTAGGAGAAAGATATTTTGGTGGTGGAGGAGGTCCAAGGGCACCTATCCATAGGGCACTCTGCTTCCTACCGCATTAAATGTTTGGGTTGACCTCATGAGATTCACAGCACGGAAGAGGGAAACCTGCTGTCCGTGTCTGATGTGTTTCCAGGGTGTTTGATGGGCTGGGCTGGTGCTGCAAGACCTGCACTTATTTAAAGATGCTCATATTAACGTGTGTGTGCATATTTTGTACCTCAGCTTTGCTCTGCCTCTGTCCCTCAGTCTTCTGCTGCCACCTTGGCATCATCCACCACCGGGTGATGAGACCTACCTCGATAGCTCCTCTTTGTTTTGGTACCTCGAGCAGCAGGAGAAAGAGCAAAATCCCAAAGGGCCGTCATCATCTCTGCACCAACTGCATGACATTTTCCTGTACTTTGGCTGCTCTTTAATCCCATCCATCGGTAGGGTTTGATGAACAGAGGAGCTGCTGCCAAGGGATGGGGTCTCCTTCAACTCATCACAGCCAGCAGGGATTATTTTTAGCTGTCCTTCCCGGGCGTGCAGCCAGGCACTGCATTTTAATAGAAAAATATTTCTAAAAGCGAGACAAGTTAAAGCGTGCCTGTATCAAAGTCATATTAGGGAGGGGATGGATGGTTATTTCATTTAGGGGCTGTGATATACAGTCTGAATTAAGCACTGGTGCAATTTTTAACGAGGTGCCAGGAGGTGCTATTAATATTATTTAGCGCTCTGCCAGCCTCTGGGCTGGGGGAACAACGCCGTTAACCCCCACTGCCCAATGCTGATGGGTGATGGGACCACTCGTCCTGAAGCTGAGGACCTTCATGGGTGTTAAATGGCCTAGGATATCTCCACGGGATGCAGGTTAATGGGATGGGATGCCTCCATGGTGCTCATCATCATGAACCTGGGACTGGGTGGTTTCTAGAGGTGATTTCCAGCATCAGTTCTGTCATTCCCTGTATGATCCAATGCGCAGAGAGGGATGTTTGGGAGCACCCCTGTGCCATAAGACAAGCACATCTTCTTGGCCCCTAAAAAGCTCCTCAGCTTCTGGGTCTCACCTGCTGAAGGTGAGGAGCAAAGCCCCAGGGCCAAAGCTGTGAGCTCACGTGAGGCAGAGGGAAGCAGAATGTTTCTTAATTGCTCAGCTCAGGAAAAGAGAGCTTGCTTTGCGTGGCAATTGGAGCCAGTTTAGAGCCATCCTCCTCCTCCTGCCCCAAAGATGCTCATGAGCCTGTTTTCGGGCATCAGAAGGCTTTGAAAAGCTCATGTCTTGTGCCTAAATCCTTTTGATGGGGAATCAAAAAGCACTCTTTTCAAAAGATGGGTATTTTTAAAGCAGGGTCGGTACTTTCAGAGCCCCTTTCTCCCTCCTGGAACCCACCTCTTTTTTTTGGCTGGGCTGCTCCCTGCTGCCGCAGTGCATCTGGTCCCAATATGTCAGAGTTAACCAAGGGGTTGAGAGACGTTTTAATTACAGCCTTGGCTATCCGGCCTCGTTTGTCACGGGCAACTTGAGCGATGTATCCATCAGCACTTAGACACGAGCTGAAGCAGAAGGGAAGAGCAGGCAGTATTTATCTCGGTGACTCAGAAGAGAGAATTGAAATGAAACAGTGATGTCCCGTAGAAGCCCCTACCCGGCGTGAAGAAGTTGTCTTTGACCCGGGAAGTGATTGAGTGGTATTATTTTAAAATTCCAAGTAAATTCCACTTTTTCCCCCCCCCCCCCCCCCCGCCGTGTGTTTGCTGGGTGGGGCTCCTTTCTTTTTGGGATGCATGGGAGGATGCTAACAGGGTGATTCAGGGGCTGCTTCACTGCCATTTAATGACCACGAGGCAAATCCCTCGGCTGTGCTTCTGAGCTGGGTGAGAGCATCGGGGCAGGAGGCAAAGTGAGGTTGTCATTGCTCAATGGGCCGGAGAGAAGCATGTGCTGCCTCAGGTAAGTACAAGTTGCCTAAGCATCGCAGGGTACCTGCTCAATTCCCCAATTAATACAGTATTTAACACTCCAGTGGAAAAAAAGCACCCTGGCAAACGAACGGATGAGCCATGCGGAGAAGTGCTGACGGTGCAGTTATTTTCCACGCACAGAATAACTTTCCAGGCTCAGGGAAAAAAGCAGGTGCTGATGCTGGTTGGCTCTGGCGTGTTCCAAGCTGGGCCCCCTCATCGCTCCATCCCAGGTGCGTCCCTACGGATGGATGAGATGGATGGCACCCACCCAGCCAGTGGATGGAGCTCCTAGCCCAGCGATGCAAAGAGCCGGGAGATGTCCCTAATGTCCTTCATCACCGCAGGAAATCTATAGTCACAAAAGGAAAGGGCTATTCCTTCAGAGCTATTAAATGCAGATCACAGTGATGGATGCGGCCGGGAGGTGGTAGATTTTTCTCTTTTTCTCGCAGCCTATTGATCCCGAATGAGAACAAAAAACCATTCCCACCCCTGACATTCAGCCTTTCCCACCCAGCAGGAGCTGGCAATGCTTAAGGCCCATCTATCTCCCATCCACCCAACGAGCGCGGGCACGAGCCGGGCTTGGAGCCGACCGCCGCTTCCTGAATTAATAAAGAGAGCCTGAGCCACCGGAGAGGTTTTTCTTGTTGTATCATTTATTCATCACTCATAAAACTATCCGCGCTTTGGGGAGACCGCAGCAGATGTCTAATGCATGGGCCAGCAGGAAAGGGGGGTCCTGGTGGGATTCGGCTGCCTCCTGCAAGCCCGCGCAGCGCGCGCAACCCCAAACCCATCCTGCAGATGGAGAGGAAGAGGCTTCATCCTGCAAATCCCATTCTGTCGGGCGGGCGTGCAGCGCTGCTGTAAAAACACAGCGCAGATACGACTCCTCGTGTTAAAATCCCTCCTGGTTGTTCAGCTGCAGGGCATCGTCCCCATGTCAAGTGGACCCCAGTAGTTCCGTGTGACCCCCAACCTCCCCATTCCGCACGGCGATGTAGAGCCATTAGTCATCCTACTGTACGCACCAGCAGCTGTGCCAATTAGCATAATTAACACACGAGGGCCAATTAATCTCTTGATTATGCCTGCCATTCACTTATCAGCTGCTATTATGGGAAGATCGGCTTTTGTACCTCTGCTTTCTATGCAAATAAGCTGGTTATGATGCCTTCATTACTTGATATACAATTACCCAGTGCAGATACCCATGAAATCGAGCACGGACAGATTGTCAGCACATACGGGCCAGAGCCCAGGTGGATTTGGCAGCTAAAGAGCTATGAAAGCTCCCTCCATGTCCGAATGCACCACCTCGGCTGATGCTCACAGCTGGGCTTCTGGGGAATCTCTAAAATGCTGTGGGAGCCCCCGGCACAATGTTGGCCAATGTTAGCTCCATTTCAGCCATAGTAAGAGACACATAGGCACAGGCACGAGGGATGATTTTGGCCATAGAGACGTGCCGTGGGGCTGCCGGCCCTAGGTTGCATCTTGGTGCCGTGCCACTGGACACTGTGGCTGGGTGCCCTCTCTTGCTACATAGGTGTTAACAGGGACAGTGAGAAGGTCGGCAAGATCTGCAGTCCAAGGAGATACAACAGGACACCCCACCACCCACTCTGGGTTAGCCCTGTGTCCCCACCATGATCCCCTCCCACTGTGTCCCTAAAACCGAGGTGACAGTGGCAGTTGCCATCCCAAACAGGCGAGACGCAGGGCAATGCTCTGGGGCAATTCAGAGCAATGCTCCCTGAGGGAAGAATGGTCCCAGCTGATTTCCATTGACCTTGGCTGGCCCTGGATACTCCAAGGGCTGCAGGAGGCCCCGCCTGCAGCTCCCAGGTGTATCCCATCTGGTCTACAAGGTATAAAAGGCATCTGAGCAACCCCTTCTCTATCTGCTAGGCTTTTTTGTTGTTGTTGCTAGAATGGGGTCTGGAGGCAGCCTGGGGGTTGTTCTGTTGTGCTGGATGCTGGCTGAAGCAGCATCTTATAGTCCTTGGGATTTCTCTCCGAGGGACTCAGGAGTCCTAAGGGTCCGAGGGGACTCTTCTTGGAGGCCACCCCAGGTGCCTTCCTTCTCCCAGCCCTCCCCATGGGCATGGGTGGACGTGTCCCAGCTCCAGGCTGCGTCCCCACTGCACCCTGTGTCTGTGTGGTGCCAGGAGGCGCAGGTGGTGGTCACGGTGCACAGGGACCTCTTTGGCACCGGGCGCCTGGTCCGGGCTGCAGACCTGACCCTGGGTACGGCTGCCTGCCCGGCCACAGCCCAGAATGCTGCTGAGAACGTGGTGACCTTCACGGCTGGGCTGCATGAGTGCGGCAGCACCTTACAGGTGAGGTGGGGTGCTGGGGTGAGGGGCTGCTCCGTCTTTAGTGATGCTGCTGCTTTGGGTGATGTGCTTTCTCTAGGCTGTGATCCATGCTGGTGATGGGTAAATGCAAGTTATCAGGGGGCAGTGTGCTATTACACTGCCTAATTAGTCTTGGCAAATGTCCCAGTCCTAAAAATGACCTGGTAAAGGTGATGTCATGGGCTGGGGTTATGGTGTAGCACTTACCTGCCTGCAGCAGAAATTAAGTGAGCGGTAGAGTGACTGTTGCAGGGCTGTTTTACTAAGTATGGCTGCTATTCCTAAGCCTGGGTGAGGCACTCAGCTGCAGGCAGGGCTTCTAGCTTTTTTTATTGGGTTGGAGAACATGAAGGACAGGCGTGTCACCATGGCTGATGTATATCCACGTCCTAGTACAGTCAGTGCTGAGGTTTTCATTGGCTGGTTTGTTTTACAAACTTATCAGCTCTCCCAAATGTCCCTTCCAGATGACACCAGACTCCTTGATCTACAAAACAAGTTTATTCTATAAACCTACTCCTGTTGGCAACATGGTCATTGTAAGGACCAGCCCAGCTGTAGTTCCTATTGAGTGTCACTATCCCAGGTGAGCAAAATAGGACTGTTCCTCTGCATGTATGGACTTACAGTGATAGTTGTGTGTTTGTTAACACATCTTTCCATTTAGGAGGAGCAACGTGAGCAGCAATGCCGTCCGACCTACGTGGGTTCCCTTCCACTCCACACTGTCAATGGAAGAGAAGCTGGTGTTCTCCCTGCGCCTCATGAGTGGTGGGTGTAGTGCTCCAGCCCCATTTCCTTCTGGTACATGTATGGCCCAAGCAGAGCAAGACCTGGGCTAAACTGAAGCCTTAAAGAAGAGATACATGGGTTGCTCCTTGGTTAAGGGGTCCTATGTAAATGGGAGGGTGATGTTCTTTTCTCCAAAGTAGCCTGTAACCTTGGCCTTCCTATTCCAGATGACTGGAGGACTGAGAGGCTCTCCAATGGCATCCAGCTGGGAGAAAGCCTGCACCTCCAGGCTGATGTCATGGCTGGGAACCACATACCACTGAGGCTGTTTGTGGATGACTGTGTGGCTACTCTGAGCCCTGACAGGAACTCCTCTCCCCGATATGCCCTGATTGACCTCAGCGGGTAAGGGGATGGCCTGGTCTATGGGGTAATGCAGATAGCTGGGGCCACCCTGATGTCTGATCCCCATTCAGGTGCTTGGTGGATGGGAGAGCAGATGATGCCACTTCAGCCTTCATATCTCCACGGCCAAGGCAGGAAACACTGCAGTTCATGGTTGATGCATTCAAGTTTGCAGGAGATGACAGAAACTTGGTGAGAAGCAATGTCTGCCCCCACCTGGCCTGTCCTGCTCTGATGTGATGGTGTTCTGCATGACCAAACTCAATTTATCCTGGGATGTTGGTTTAATTTCCCTTCCAGATCTACATCACGTGTCACCTGAAGGTCTCCCCAGCAGACCAGGCTCCCAATCCATTGAACAAAGCCTGTTCCTTCAACAAAGCCAGCAGCCTGTGAGTAGCTGAAGGATATGTGGATGGGGACAGCTAGAAGGAGAGGGCTCACAAGTGATTCCTTCATGGGTGTTCCTCTTTCAGCTGGGCTCCTGTGGAGGGTACTGGAGATATCTGCAGCTGCTGTGAGACGGGCAACTGTCAGTTATATGGAGGATACTCCCGGAGATCGAACCCTCTGGCCAGATGGTCAGGGAGACGCTTGAAGAGGGACACCTCTTCCAGGCAAGGTAGGGCTCAGTGCATCCTAAATGCAGCCCTGAGTCATGGTGACCTTCTAGCTTGGGATGGCTGAGGTGCTGGGTGGTCCCTAAGAAATATGTCACGTCTCAAGGACAAACTTAGCTCTTCTTCATTGCTGTAACTGTCCTTATGTCAAACCACTGGAAACCTACCCTTGTGAAGGCTGCCTTCCTGTAAGCCCTGAAGTCTGGAGTGATCAGGAGCTCTCTCCCATGAGTTCAATATGTTTGTGTTGTCTTAGATGGGTCCTTGAGGAGAGCAGAAGCTGAAGTCTCAGTTGGACCACTGCTAATCCTTGATCCAGCTCAGGGATTATGGAGTTCCTCAGGACGCCGTGTGCCAGCAGGGAAGGCACCACAGGGTATGTGGGTTCTGTGTATGACTGTGCCTCAACTGAAGGTGACTCTAGGTTGAGCTAATCATGGCTTTCTCCCATGATTTCATACCTATACGGAATCTCTAGCATAAGCAACAGAAGATAGCCTGGGGAATAGTTTACTGACACATCCTGTGAGTTCTGCCACTGGCAGATGGTGGGAAGCCATGAGATGTGTAGCAAGGGGATTTCTGTCTCTTTCAGGTGCTGCTGGAGGCCTTCCTATGCTGGTTCAAGTAGCCATGCTCATAGCTGCTGTTGTGCTGAGCTTAACTGCCCTTGGAATATTTCTTGTGTGCAAAAGATACAGTTGCCCTCCCAGTGTGTCATTGTAATTCCTATTCCTAATAAAAAGAAACGTTTCTGTCCTCCCTTTCTCCTCAGTGGGAAGGAGGAATGGCAGCCTTGGGTCTGGTCTGCTCCAATGGGGGTGAGATGAAGCACTGGACTCCAGGTAAGCCAGTGCTGGTGTGGCCACAGGTGCTGGTTTAGCTCCTATTTGGGGCTATCAGAGGAAAAAATCAATGCTGCTGACAGATGCTAAATGGATTTGGGGCTTTAGAAGTCCTATTTGCTCCTCCTTTTCAGTGGTGCTACCGAAAGACACAACAGCAGCTCTATATGGGGCTTGTTGGCGGTAGGAGTTGATACAGCCTAGAAGAAGAGTTGAGTTCCTACCTCCAAAGATAAGGGGAGGAGGTAATATGATGTCCAATCCCTTCTTTGTTCTGTAGCTTTTCCCCTTCCTGCACAGCATAAGCTTATCTCCTTGGCTAAGGTTGCTGATGGTGTGTTCTGCCTGGAACTCAAAGCTAGCTATGAGCTCTTTACATCTCAGCTCCTAATGCAATGAGTTCAACACCCATTACTCTTACCAGGAGCTTCAGTAATACAAGCCTTTCTCAAAAGTTGCTTGTTTACTGTGTCCTGTGTGTCCCTTGCAGCAGGGACACCCTGGGGGCAGTGATCACCTACAGTCTGACCTTATCCTGTGGCCAGATGCCCATGTGTCTTGCAGTTCTAGCTGGCACGAAGTCATCTGCACTGCGCCTGGTAGACTGCCTTGTTTCATGCAACACAGGGTCCTGGGTGAGTCAGCAGTGGAGGCAGATACCTTGAACTAGGAATGTGTCTTGGTTGGGGATGGTGTGCTTTGCAAGGGGAATTCCCATGCTTGTTGGTTGCCTTCTATTCATAGACTCTTGATTTCCATCTATGCTAGAAGTCAAATACTTAATTCTTGCAACAACCCCATGCAATGAGGTTGAGTATTACAGGAAACTTTGTCTCTTAAGGAGTGGTGAGGTGTTGCAATAGACTGCCCAGGGAGGTGATGAAGTCACTGTCTCTGGAGATCTATCAGGAAAGAGCAGATGATGCACTGAGTGATGTGACAGTGCAGTGACAGGCATGGGCTGATGGTTGGACTGGATGACCTTAGTGGTCTTTCCAACCTTGATGATTCTAAGAACCCAGCAACCCTTTTCAAGCTGAATCCTAGACAGACTATCCAGAGGCCAAGCAGTGAGCAATGCCAGCAGCTCCAGTTCTTGTGCATTTTGTTCTGTTTTTTGCTATATCTCTCCATATTTGCTGCTGATTAAAGGCATTGCCTCCTCTTGGCAGATGAATCATAGAATGAGAATTGTCATCTTAATTTTTTTTTTTTCCTTCCCCTTAAGCTCTTGGGCTGCACAACCCTAGCCATTAGGCTGCAATCTAGCACTGCTGATTTTCCTTACAACACGCTCAGACAAAACCTGAGCAGAGCTATGTTGCTGCAAATGATCCTTCCCTAACAGCCTTATGCAACCTCTTGTCAGGGAATGATCCTGTTTGCACGGAGCAATTAGCCTGGCACTTGTGCTCTGTGGGGTGTGAAGTAGGATCCCCATCCCTAGGCGAGCTTGATTTAGAAGCCTGGGGACAACGTGCTTAGGGAAAATGTTTCCTAGTTCTCTTTTTCAATGAATTAAGCAGCTGAGCCGAAATAATCGGGTGGAAAAACGAGACAGCCATGTAAAATTTTCTTATGGGTTGAAATTTCCCCAGATCAGGTTGTCAGCCTTCATGTTTGACGCACGAGCTGCTTCGTGGAGGAGCTGCAGGAGATTAAAAGGGGTTTTAACCCTTTCTCTTAACTTTTGACTTGACAGAATGACATGCCCAGGGAGGCTGAGCCAAGTGTGGCCAGGCAGGTCCTTAGGGCGCACCAATGGGGTGCTGATGGCTGACCCTAGGGCAGGGGGACCACCATGTTATGGTCTCTGCTGGTGGCTCCTTCCAACAGTGTCACCTTCACTAACCGATAGAGCCATTGGCCGCTGGTGTCCAGAGGAGCTAAGCATGCTTGGTGGACCCACATAGGATACGGAGAGGATTGGGTGAGCTTGAGAAGCCTTCAGGGGCTGTTGGTGCAGCTCACGGACCCATGGCTGGATCTGCTCCCGCTGTGGTGCTCAATCAACATACTTGTGCACACAGCATCCCATAGCTGCTGCTTCTGCTTTTTATTAGCATTCTTTTCCCTTGCACACATGAGCACCTGAGTAAAGACTTAATTAGAAAGCCGCAGATGCTGGTAGAACAATCAATTTGTGGGAATTAATAATGGGAGTGAGAATGCAGCGCAGTTATTCACTGGTGTCTCCCACTTCCTCTGATTGCCACATCGTATGGAGATGTTGGTGAGAGGATATGAGGGCGCTGCCAGGCAATTAATTAAAAGGAAAAGCGTTTACTGCACAAGAGAACATCAGGTGGTACTTAAAGGGGTTTAAGGGTAATAAATGAGCAGGAGATCCGTGCCATCCTATGGGTCTGTGAGCACAAATGCCCATCTGTGTTGACTGCTCCAAACTGTCCCCCTCAGAGCACAGGTCACAGTAAGAACAATTAAAAGTGGGTAAAAGTAGTCAACTGGGGCTTTTCCCAAGAGAGGCACCTCACTTCTGCAAGCTGACGGTGGGTCCTTATCTCAATGAGGCTGATGCTGGAGGGGATCATAGGATGGCTTGGGTTGGAAGAAGGATGGACGGGGCCTGGCAGCTTGGAGATGGTGCATCAACCAGAGGGAGGCCAAAGGAAGGAAGAGAGGAAATCTTCACTTCGTCCATTCTGTGAGGTCTTTGCACCACACAAAAGGTGGCTGTGCTGAGCTGGGATGACACAAGTTGTGTCCTTTCTCAGCCCTCTGCATCCACACAGCTCTGCCTTCCTCCCCCCCCCAAGAGGAAGGGAAGCTTTGGCCACGCATTTTTTTTGCTTTAGGTGCTCATGAATCAGCAGATCCATATCAGGGCTGGTTTCCTAAAGATGTGCATTATTAATGCTCTGCCTGCACATGTTCAAGTAAATTGCTACATGGTTTTTTTTCCCTTTTCTTCCTCTTTCCATGGCAATTAGCAAAGCAGAATGCTGCTCTAAATCTTTGCGAAGGTGAAATTGAGTTGTTTACTGTAAATAATATCCGTTTTCCTCACAAAAGGAGAAAGAAAGCAAAGTTCCTGGTATCCCTTGTGGGCATTCATTACCATCCCAGAGACAACAGCCTTTCCCCAAGGAGCTGCAGTTAATTCACTTCTCTTGTTCTTGCTGCCTTCACAAACTGTGCTGCAGTAGAAGTGGATGCGAAGGAGCAAAAGCCATTTGAAAACACCTCTGGTAAATTAAAGTTTTGCAGTATTTGCCGAGATAATTTAGTGTAATTCCCCGCTAATGAATTAATGCACCACTTCTTGTTCATTATAGCTTTCCTAATTTGATTGGAGCTCCAAGTGCTATCTAACTTCATTACCAGCGAATATTAATGTAATAAGACATGTTTGGACCTGAGCACCTGCAAGTGTCCCCTTCTCCTATGTGCTGTATGTCCCACGTTCAGCATGGGTGAACCACAGCTTCCTTGGCTGATTTGGAGCTGGGTTTGGAAGAAGAGGAGGAGGAGGAAGGCAGGGGATGCTGCCCACCTATGGAGTTGCCTGCTCTTTGATAGACTGAAGAGCAGTCCCATCTCCATGCAGCCCCACATGGCCAGGAAGGGAAGAAGAGAAGCTTAAAAATATGCTCACTGCACTAACAGCACCATCAGTGATCCCACCATGGCCTGGCTTTGTGCTGCTTTGAAACTTACTCTTCAATAAACAGCTTGTAGGAAGCAGGTATAGGATCAGCTCTTCCCAAACCCTGTTCCTCCATGCAAATGGCTCTGTGCGTCATTTCTGTGCTGTTTGTGCTGGGTAATCATCTCCTCTTGAGCTAAAAGAGGATGAGGAGGGGGAGTTTCTTTTTCCAAGCCTTTTTTTTTTGTTATTTTCTTTCCAAAGTGATGGGCAAGGAGGTGTTCCTACGGGGACTTTCCCACCTCCTGCAGCATAGCATCTCATGGTGGCTGTGAGTGATGTCTCATGTCATCAGGTGAGCCACATCCAGCACTAGAAGCCATAGGAGAGAGATGGTAAAAAAAATGAAGGTTTGGATGCAAGGGTGAGGTTGGGATGTGTTCCCACCAGCACTGATCCTGACATCCCAGGACTTTGGCCATAGGCTTTGCTGAAGGCGAGATCCCTCCTGGCTCAACTGGGCATTGGGGATGCAGCTCTACTCGTCCCCAGGGTCACTGCATCAAAGCCAACAGCTTTGCTTTTCCCTGCTCATTACTATTATTTTTTTTTCCCCTTTCAAGAGCCACCATGTTTTAATTATTTATTTGGAGCATGATTAATGTTTTGTCTGATGCTGTTCCGCCAGGGGAGCCCCGGTACATTTTGGTTTAGCGAGAGCTAATTAAGAAGTCCCATCAAGCATGTCATCCCTTGTCTTACAAGCACCTCCAGGGCTGCTCTGGCGCGGCTGCTTTCCTGCAGGCTCGACTGGATCCAGGACCATCATGAGAGCCCTGGGGGGACAGATGGATCCCAGGGCTCTGCTGGTGGGTCTGTGCAGCTGTCCTCATCTGGGGAACTTCTGGCTTCCCAATGAAGGGGATGTGGGGCTGTGAGCACTTTGTCCCCGAAGGTGAGCACGAGAGCCTGTCTTGGCTGCCCTGAAAGTGAGTGCTGCTTGCTTCAGCTGTGTCCCACAGTGGGGACAGGACCCAGAGGGCTGCTGGTTAAGGTTAGGTGATGTTCTTGACCTCAACTCCATCCCTTTCGGTTGCATTTCAGGTGAAAGCTTTGCCGCATCCTCATGTCCTCAGTGGGAGTGAAGCACAGGGTGATGGAAGCTGCAGAGGTGATGTGACACAAGGCCACCACATTGCCTCTGCTTGGCACCGGTCCCTATGTCTTGGCACTGTGCAGGATGAAAGGACATCAGGGAAGGAGCCTCAACATCTGTGTGGGGCATGGTGACACGAGTGTGTGTGGGCACCCACTGCCACCCAGTGGTGGGAGAGCACCCAGTCACTGTGCAGAGTGCAGTATGTGTATACGTTACCCACTAGTGTAGCAAGGCCACGTTCAGGTCGAGCTGAGCCACAGCCACCAGACCTGGAGTGCAGGATGAAGCAGTGGGATGTGTGTTGATGGAGAAAACCCATCCTGATGGGCACTGTGTGACTGCTCCAGCACCCAGGTGACACGTGAGGAGCGATGGCAGCGTAGTTTGCTGAGCTGGAGCTGGTGCACTGCATGGCTCAGCCACTGTGTCTGGACAGAGGACACAGGTGGGACCTGGTGGCCTTCACCCAAGATCTGCCACGCCATGAGGACAGTAATGAGCACAGTTGAGGCTCCTACCAGTCTGTGGGCTTGGGAGCCCATATGAACTCAGCTTGGGGTTGGTGGTATCTGTCTGAGCTGTGCTGTGGGATTCCTCATGTCCATGTCTATGTGCAAGTCTATATCCAGGTCCACATCTACGTCCATGCTCATCTATACCTGTGTCCATGCCAATCCATCCATATCAATGCCCGTGTCTAGGTGCAAGGCCATATCCGTGTCCTTAGCCATGTCTGTGTGCAAGACTATGCTCATGCCCACATCCATGCCCATATCCCAGTCTACATCCATGCCCCACAGACACTTGACCATGCCCCAGTGATTCTTTCCACTCATTCCCTCTGTGACCTGGAGCTGCCTTATCCTCACCACCCTGCCTGATGGCGTGGGCTCCACACTGCCACCAGCTGCCACTCGGTCCCCCTCATCCCTCACTGGGTATGCTGGGACAGCTCATTCTCACCTCCCCATACAGCAGGCAGGCACCAGGCTTACCCATCTCCATCTAAAGGGTACCAGGAGAGCTCAGTGATAACAACCCCAGGAGAGAGATAGGAAGAATTTGGGGGGATGGAAGCTGTTGCAAGTAATGCATTTTCTTTCTGCAAGGAGATAACCTCCAGCAGCTGGTTACCCAGCTCTAGAGCATGCAGAGACAGGTGGAAACATGGCTGGAGATAAACAGAGCTGGGAAAGATGGGATACACACTCACTGCATTGCAGAGCAAATCAGGCTGGGGAGGTGCGGGTGTGCTTTTGGGACGCTCCTACCCTGCAGCATCCTTTTTTCCCCATTGGGTAGAGCACTGTGGGGCTGGATGGGTGAGGATGAAGAGGGAAGCACTTCAGCATCCTGAGGATGAAACAGCTCTTGATATCTGGAAGGAGAGCCCGAAGGCAAGCTGATCTCGCAGTTATAAAGAAGCAGCATTGCGCGAGGCGATGGTACATTTCTTGCAGTAATTCAGCCGTGGAACAGCAAGGAACAAATAAGACAAGATGCTGTACATTAACAGAGGCAGAAGGCAGAGCCTTTCCCTTGAAAAAACAAAGCATTCGTCTTTCAGCTGCGACCAGCACCCAGCCCTGAGCAATATGTGGCCCTTGGGGGGCACCAGGGGGAAAGGGGGGGCCACCAAGGAGAGAGGAGGGGGGTGGCCCGTGGGCTCCTCCAGCATGATGAGCATTTGGATTTTTGCAGGAGGTGGAGCACTGAGAGCCCTGTGGGGTGTTTGGGATGCAGGTGTTGTCTCTGCTGCTGGGAGCCCGGCTTCATTTTGCTTCTATTTTCCCTGACCCTCCTCCCCAGGTAAAGCATTTCTTTGCGTTTTCCCCCCAGGATGGTGAAAGCGAGAAACCTGCTTTGCTCACCATCCCCGACCGGAGGCAGCTGATTCAAATGCAAAGCTGAAATTTTGCTTTAAAACCCATCAAACCATGCCAAACGCCAGCACGGTACCCGCCGGCGAGCGAGGAAAGGGCAAAAATGAGCAAAGCTGTCACATCTCGTCCCCGAGGCGAGGAGCAGCCAGAGCCGTCGTGCTGGGTCGTGTCCTCGTTTTATTTGCTGATTGTTTCTTTATTGCTTCTGGAGGAAACATGAGCCCTTTGGCCCTTCCTCTGCCAGCTCTCGTGAGGTGCCCGGCTCTGTTTTGGGATTTCTCAAAGTTTTCGTGGCGTCTGAAGAGGGGTTGAGGATGGGGGGTGGGGAGGGATGCTCCTATCCTGGCCATTGCCAGGAGTTTGGGGCTGTTTCTGAGTCAATCGGGGCAGTTTTTTTGCTATGGGCTGATAAATATTAATTCATTAATCTATGGTGTGCTGAGGAAGACAAGGTGTTCTCCCCACATTGGAAACGTTGACGTTCAACTGAATGCCCAGCAAGTCACTTAGGAATGAAGAACAGCAATAAAAGAACTGCACCAGGACAAAAAAGAGCCCCATCAGTCCTGTGGGAGCCATAATTCTGAGGGACCAATGCAAATGCTGCTGGGACACAAAGCCCGTTCACTCAACGCCATTCATCACCAAGCAATTATTATCGGTCTGAATGGTTCCTCCACATTTCAATTAATAATTTGTGTTCTCTTCTTGAACCTTGCCCTAAAAACACCCACATTTTCCTGCTCAATAACAGCAAATCCCCTCTGTGGCTGTTTATGGTCACATAGAAGAGCACAAGGACATTGCCTGCAGATTGAGTTGCTCTGAATATTTACGTTGTGCTCCTCCTGAAATAATTAAAGAATAAAGCTGCACCTATTAATCACACTTTTACAGTGGGGCTCAGCTATAAAGAAAACTCTTAGAGCCAGCTGTTGACATGCAAAATAATAGAGGGAGTGCAGAGGAGCTGTCCTGTCCCATGTCTCCTTGTGGTGGGATGGCCCTTCTCCAGCACATGGGATGGGGACACTCAACCTCTTGGTATACCTACTTGTGAAAATAAATGTTATTTTCACAAATAAAACTTTCACAAGATCCCAGTCCTGGGGACATGGGGAAATGCAGCTGCGAAGGAGAAAAATCCTAAAAACTAGGGGGAAAAAAAAACACCTTAAAAGTCCTAAAAAATGAGATGATACTTCTTATTTCAGCTCACGGGAGATGATGATACCCATCAGCAGGCATGCCCTGGTTTGTAACCTCAGAAATACCAACTGCTCCAAGTATGTGGGCCCCAAGATAGGGACGTGATGTGATCATAGAATCATAGAATCATAGAATTACTCAGGTTGGAAGGGACCTCAAGGATCATCAAGTCCAACCGCAATGTGATGTGGGTCCCTGAGCTCCATCGCTGCCATTCCTGGAGTTAATTCCCCCAGACCACCTGTGAGTTCTCAATTTGTTTTTTTCCATCCTGTTTTCCCTACCAAGTGCCTACAGAGCATCACAGTGAGGGACGTTCACTCTCTCTAGCCCAGCCACCAACCTCTCTTGGTGTCCCCATGTCCCCAAGTGAGAAGCTCGCCTCTCTTGGTACGTATATACATAGGATCTCTATATGTTATCGTTGGTATTCTCCATGATGAACGGTTTATTGAGCTGCATCTTCCATCCACAAAACAGCTGAAAATTCCCTGAGCCTCAAAAACAACAGGTAAGGTGGTTGGACGTTTGTCTCCTCTGCCAACTTTTCATCTCGATTTTATTAGTAGTAGCGATTTATTTAAATATATATTTAT
>PPHD01002415.1:0-35999 GCA_002909625.1 Bambusicola thoracicus | reverse complement strand
TTTTTTTTTTTTTTTTTTTTTTTTTGCATGACTGTAAATGGGTTGTGGAATTTGACAGACAAAGCTGAGATAACAATTCAATTAGGGATCACAAAACCATTCTTTTATTAATGCAACTACTCTTATTACAGCTCAGCCTAAGAATCCCAGGAAGATCCGAGTGGCAGTATCCATCAAACATTTAATACATTCCCCTCAAGAAACTTCTAAGCTAAATATGCAAAAACCTAGGAGGCGAAAGAAGCATCATTAGCCCCCCATTGTGAAACTTTAGACTATGTGATGCCAAGATGAAGTGACATGCCAACGGTCATCCAAACAGGCCATAGAAGAGCCAGGGATCCTTCAAAGCCCTGAAACTACATTGGGCGAGAAACCATTCTTGGCCTCCGGAAAATCACGTTATAAATAAGTTATTCTGTGTGATGAAACAGGATAAACAGACTCTTTCTGTGTGCTACTCTAGATCCAGGATTAGTTTCTTACTGTAATGAGATGGCTAAGTAATTCCCTAGGATTTCACCACTGTAATCAAGTCCAGACACTTAGCACCTTACTGCCTTTAGACACTGACAAACCCAAAGACTTTGCTATTATCCATGCACATTGTCAAAGAGCAAGACAGTCATTTATTTGAAAAACAACTTACTTCTGCTTAGAGCTGCTAAAGCGTGCCCTGGCCAGAAGTGCTGTCCAGACAGCAGGGTTATTAAAATCCTTTCTGGTAAGAAGTTGCCAGTGATGCTGGTGTATGTATGCCCTTGGAGTGCCCAGGCTGTCAGCTGCAGCAGCTGCTGCTTCATTCATTATACATGAGGAGTCACAGGCAGCGTGAAGCGCTGAAATTAATCCTGACAGAGTCATGAATAAAATGTAAATATATCTTGAGAAAGAAACATTTGCAAGGGAATTGGGGAAAAAAGAAAAAGGCAAAAAAAGCAAAAACGGATTAATTGTAGGAACACAGGAGGAAAATGGAGCATCCCAGTCTGCAAAGCAAACACCTGGGTCTTCCTGCCTCATTCCATGCCACCAGGAAGCAGCTCCAGGGCTGCCAGCACGCACCACAGTGCTGACTGGGAGGAGAAAGACAGCAGCCCAGGAAAAAGAAAAGCTGGGATTGCTAGGGAGTTCTGAACCCAAATGAATTGTGAGATTAGCCTGCAAGGCCGCAAAATAAGGTCTGCTCTGCATGGGGGTTTGGCAGAAGAGCAGAAAGCTGGTCTCCACCTGCCTTTCAGCCACTGCTTTCCCACTGAGTCACTGCCTAGTTAAAAAGTGCTTACAGTTGGTTGGAGCTGTAAGACAAGCTATCCCCTCTCTGTTTTTGGTTATCAACTATTTCAACAAGCAGTGACAGCGTGGGTGCTCTTAGGCTGTATGCCCAGTAAAAAGGCCTACTTAAATTACCCCTTGTAGGACCACATAATCTAACTGGCATGCTGTTATCTTCCCAAGGAGCTCCAACCAGGCTGCAAGCTCTTGTCTGACTCTACACACCGCCTGGCAGCAGGCAAGTTGCTTCAGCTCTCTCTGCCTCTGATAACCTGGTCTCACCATCCAACAGATGATATTCACCGCCTTCACAAGGGGATGAGGAAGAGTCACAGTTCTGGATCCTTGATAAGAAGTCTTTCTCCCAGCACAAAGACAGACCA
Organism: Bambusicola thoracicus; assembly: GCA_002909625.1. Taxonomy (NCBI): domain Eukaryota; kingdom Metazoa; phylum Chordata; class Aves; order Galliformes; family Phasianidae; genus Bambusicola; species Bambusicola thoracicus. Next base: position 34,341 of record PPHD01002415.1, on the reverse strand, counting down.
TAACACTGAATTTTCACAGCTGCCTTTCATCCCCTGTGGTTTGAAAACCGCAGGTCAAACTTTGCTCTCAGCTACGCCCAGACAATTCCAGCCAATTTCAATTGCAGGCAGGACAAAAATCTGCATATACAGGGCTCAGAGTAATATCACTGCAATTTGTGTATGCATGTACGTGGGGGGCATGGGGGTGGCACACAGCAGCCACTCTGACAGCAGTAGTACCTACCCAGTGGGGTACGGGGGGAGAAATGAAGAATCATTTTCCCAGTAGAAACTACAGGGAGAATTTTAAGCAGGCAGAATGTAATTACCTGAAATGGAATTGTACATTATACCCATAACACCACTCCACATAAAAATTTTAAGCACGATTTGCAACTGAGGAAGCTGAGGTGAATTTCTGAGTTTCATTAATTTGATTCCTCCTTTTTAATGCAGTGTTGAGGATGAAAGGCAGATTCACCAGCACAGATCAGCGGTGTCATCCTCCTCATGCCCTGAGACCCAGGCTGGGTCAGGACAGCAGCTGCAATGCTGCTCTGGAGGGAAGTATGCCGTGCCTGTTCTCAGCAGACTTCAGCTACAGATCTCCCATCATACACTTTGAACTACTTTCACCCAAAACAACTACTTTATCTGTGCCTTACTAGATGCACAAACATTGCTAATCCACAGTCCATTCTACTACACTGTACCTGGATGCCTTAAAGTCCTTACGGCTCTTATCCTTCCATCAGTCCCTCCTAAGATGGATTTGGCAATTTTAAGCGTAAGAACTGAGGCTGAGAGAAACCATGAGGGTTTGTGTCACCTAAGTTCAGAAGTCTGCAATGTAGATGTCTGTAATGAGGACAGGAAACTAGTCTTTTCCTTAGTGTCACTGGATAAAAACAGTTGTCTGTACGTCTGAACTGCCCTTAATGTCCAGCTTAGGAAGGAATTAATCATTCTCAGACTTATGGTTCACTATATCCATGATTATCATTATGAGGTAGATGAGAGAGAAATGTTTTTTACTTAGAATAGATAACGAATGATGAAATAAATAGACACAACAATAACCAAAACCTTGGTACCAGGAGACTCTTGCACTAGTGATTAGAGAAAGAATATTCCCTACAAACAACTTTAGGATGGAGAAGTAAATGCTTAGAGGGTGACCTGTCATCAGCCTTTCAATACCTACAAGAAAGACACTGAGATTAAAAAAAAAAAAAAATAGTCTCTTTACTAGGGAGCACAATAGGACAATAAAAATGATAATCAAAAACTTAAGCAGGAAATGCCGAGGCTGGATATTTGTGTACACTTTTTCACTTTCTGGACAGTTAAACGTTGGATTGGTCTCTGTTCTTGGAGGTTTTCAAGACCTGACTGGATAAAGCTCTGAGCAGCTTGCTCTGACCTCACAGTTGATGCTGATTTGAGTAGGACGTTGGACTGGATGCCTCTTTAGGTCTCTTTCAAACTATGTAGTTCAACAACTTTATGACAAATACATGATTATGGACCAGTTTGCATCTCTATCAAGGCATTCAGAGAGGAAAATAAATATGGTCCTTGTTGAAATTTTGTGTTAACCAGACACAAAGCAGCCAGTAACCAGTAAGTCCTCTACGTGATGCCTGCAACAGAGGGAGGAGGAAGAGGAGGAATTCAGCCTTATATTTTGCAGTCAATAGATCCTTAAGTAGCCTGAAACTTTCAGCAGCCAGAGTAATAAAAATTTTGCAGCACATGAAAGACCAAAGATAGCTGGAGTGATGAGAAAGGTCACGGCCATGACTTTTCACTCTGACATCTCAAGTTGCAGTCAGCACATTTTACATCATGGGGATCTGTCCTTAACCTCTGACAATGCCAGCATTTGGGATACCTGTGTTCTGTAAGAAAGCATAATAGCTTCTGCAAAGTGCTCACTACTAGAGAGATTTACTTTCCCTGTAGAATATGCTGCCTTAGCTGGTAGTATATCCTCAAATAAAATAAAATAAAATCAGTAGTGAATTCCCTGAACAACTGGAATGGTAATCCTTTGGGACTCAGCATGTATTGTGAGCTCCAAATTTCACATAAGGTCTTTTTTGGGTGTTTCTAACTCACAGTGGTTGCTAAGAAGAAGGAAATAATCTTTTTACATATCCTTTTTACATATTGCTTTGCTTTCATGACAAATCACAGGAATCACTTGGCTGAAAAAGTAGTACAAGCTATGGCAGTATTCAATATGAAACTGTACTAGTCAACTCTGTTGACGCTGAGCCTGAGTCCCTGGGGTCTTTCCCTCTTCCAAGTCCAAAGAGTCATGGGCATATCTCTCTTGTACCTGTGAAATGGCTGTAGAGAGCATGGAATCTATTGCAGATATAATTTTGCATTTGTACTCCTTGATTCATTAGAGGGTTTTAAACTGATGATTAAATCACTTGGCTGAGCTAGATGCATATATGCAGGAATTACAGCAGGCATGTTCTTTTTTTTTTCTTTTTCATAGACTTAATTGGGTAAAAAACCATAAGATGTACTTTTTACTTTCTCAAGTTGCGCCTCTCAGCTTGCAAGAGGAGAAAAAATCCTCTAGCAGAGAAAACTGTATAAAGCTGAAGGACAAGTCATAAAGCCACTGAAATGGAAAATTAGAAAGCAGTATAAACAGGCTCTTTGGAGGAAAATAGGTCTTCCCTGCTATGGTAAGCATGAATAAACAATAAAAGATTGTGTCAGTAAGGAAAACACTTGCTAGAGAAGGTCTTTCCTTTTCAGTTGCAAAGCATTCATTGGGAAACAGTGGTGCAAAGGGAGAGAATTAACTTCACTAGGCTTCTTAGTTGTGTTAATCTCTTATGGGATTTATTGCCACTGGTGGCTTCTTTTTTTTTTTTTTTAACAATAATCTATTGGATATGGCATCCACCTAAGGATGAATATATGATTCTGACAGATGCAAGAGTAGGAAAAGTAATTTTGCTTTTTAAAGACAACATGAAGAGTCTTGGAAGAGAAGGAGCTGTGCCTTGTCAACTTCTGTTAAAGATGTAGGTTGTCAACCAAGTTGGAGAATACATCAGCTCCTCTAAACTGTGTTTCTTAAGAGTATCTTAAATTCTTAAACTAGTAAATTTCTGTTCAAGTGATCTGCCCATCTCAAAAGAGATTTAAGAGTCCATATTTAAGGAATACACACCTGGACAGGATCAGGACCAAAAAACAAGTTCAGTCTGTGACATACTGCTTCAGATTCCTCAGTGGTATAAACTAATAGAATTAAAGTGAAATATGCTAGTGTGGAGTATGTAAATAAGTACAGCTTTCAGTTTCTAGGAAGGATCTAGAAACTACTTTTTTATTCCCTTAACATTTGGTTATCAATAATATTTTTTTCCACAAAAATTGTAAGGGAATGCAATTATTTTCTTGCCCCAAAATAATTGCATTTTGGAGTCTGGTTTTTCTGACAAAATGGGAAAAAATAATAATAAAAAAGATATCTGAAACATTTGGAAAGAAAAAAAATACTTTGAATGCATTTTTCCATCCAATTGCAAATCTGGTTTTTATTCATGTTATTATAACTATTTTAATCTGGAATAATGGAATACTGTGAAAAAGAATAAACTATAACTAAGCAAAATTTCTAAGATAAAACCAGGCTGTGTGACTAAGAACCTGGAAAGCATCAAGTGGAGAGAGAATGAAAAGAGTGAAGAAAATAGATACAAGAAATATTACGAAGGATGATGAGCCAGTAATATAGTACCAAATGCACAACAACATTCTCAGGATTTCAGGATGTATGCAGAAATAAAAATAATAATTTTTTTTTTTTTTAAAAAGCATGCAGACAAAGCAAAACAATACATACGCTCCATAAAACTGTGGTTCTTAAATAACACTATATGCTTCAACTGATAAGCAGCTCTAATTTGAGCTCCCCAAACAGTACATATTGGTACAGGTAGCAGGGCTTGACTCCGTTATAAGAGAAAAATGGTGGAATAAAAGGGATAATCATAATCACACGTTTCTCCTTCTTAACTCTGTGTTTCATTTAATTCTTATTCGCAGTAATTTCATTGCCTGTTTCTAGACACTTCCACATCATTGATCTCCTTAGCTAGATACAGTATTAAGTCATAAAGTTTTTAGCTATACCAAGGACTTTTATTCTTCAAAAGACTCTGTTTAAAGTCAAGTCCAACACCGTATTCAGGATTGATTATACCTTACTTTCTACCTCCAGAAGGAATAACTTCCACCTTCTCAGTAAAATATGAAGAGAATTAGATACAATTTTCTTGCCAAGTTTTAAGTTTAACATGAAACAATTGTTGCTGGTGATTAATAAAAGATTGACATGTGCATTTTATACCATCTGCAAATTATGCTTGGGTAGACTCCTACTTGCTTTACCTATCTATAAAATATAAACCCTGTCTATTTTTTTTCTTCCTTTACTTCAAAGAAATCTGGAGCTTGTGTATCTCATGGCTCCTCTTCAATAACGATAGATACAGTTTATCCAATCTGATATATCATCAGCTGGAGGTGAGAAGTGCTAATTGACTACAAATACTGAAACACTTTTGGGTGCTTTAGAAACCTCGAGTGGATGAACTAACACAGGTTAGCTCCCATACAACAGGGATCCTCATCACAATCATTGTCTGAATTTCTTCAATAGGAAGAAAAAAACACATGGAATATAAAATATTTCTCAGGATAATAATGAAAAAATACAGCTTGTGAGACAGAGCATGAGGTCAAGCTTAAGGCTGTAATGAAAAGAGGCAATTTTCTCTGCTCATTACATCTCTTTTCATGAAAGGGTCTTTATTCTCCATTCCTATTTTTGTATTTATTTTTTCCCTCTCCACTTAAAATGATTTTCAGTACTGAAAATGAAAATGTAAAACTTAACAATCCATGACTTTTTTTTTCAGTCAGCAGAATGGCCTTTGACACTGACTTTTTTAATGGGACTGAAATAGGTTGACTAATGCCCCACATCCCTGTTACCTTCCCTCCCCATCTGCAGTGATTTAATGGGATCTTAGGCCTCCACTCATCCCTCTTCCACTCTGTCCTTTCCGCTGAAATCTTTGTTACTAATCATGCCTCATCTGACCTTTAGCCTTCTGAGAGATTAGCTCAGTACTCAGCAAAAATCATAGAACGACCAAGATTGAAAAAGACCTCTAAGATCATCCAGTCCAACTGCCCACCTACCACTAATATTTCCCCACTAAACCATTTCCCTCAGTACAACACCTAAATGTTTCTTGAACACCTCCAGGGACAGTGACTCTACCATTTCCCTGGACAGCCCATTTGAGTGTGCGATCACTCTCTCAGAAAACAAATTTTTCCTAACGTCCACCCTGAATCTTCCCTGGCCTTGAAACTATTCCTTCTCATTCTGTTGTTAGTTACATGGGAGAAGACACTGTCACTGATGTCACCACAACCCCCCTCAGGTAGTTGTAGAGAGCAACAAGATCATCCCTGAGCCTCCTCTCCTCCAGACTGAACAATCCCAGTTCCCTCAGCTACTCCCCATAAGACTTGTGCTCCAGACACCTCACAGTTTCGTTGCCCTTCTCTGGACACTCCAGGACCTCAGTGTCTTTCTTCTAGTGAGGGGCCCAAAACTGAACACTGTACTTGAGGTGTTAAATAAGGTTGTAGGCACACTATTGCTGAGAGAGAGAGATTAGGTTGTTCTTGTGCAGTCCTATGAGTTGGCTTTAATTGAGCCAGTGATTTAAAGAAATAATGGAGAAGAGGTGTCATATTTTCCCTTTACCCCATGAGCACTGTCTAGGGTAGCTGAGAAACTTGTCTAAACAGAAAACAAAGGATATGACATGTTTATGTAGCTGTAGGTCTCACAGAAATGATGGACACTGGTTGACACCTTCCCTCCCACTCTATCTAGATCAGATGCTTGTTCACATTCAATCACTAATAACTTTGATAACATATGCCCATTTCTAAATACAGCAGCTTGAACCATAAATGATATAGCACAGAACCTGACAAGAAAATGAATGTACGTTCTCCTTTCCAGAATACAGTTGGAATTCAAAGGCTGAAGAATGAACTCAATAGTTCAGTTTCATTCCTTGGATTCTCTGCATAAAGAGGGAGAACTGCTTGTTAAATCTGTATGTTTATTTATTAATAGAGCAGCTTATGCTAGCCTGAAAGTGCTTTAGAGAAGTACAACTTATCAGCTACATTATTTTCTTTGATCTGATCAGAATTCCGTTATACATATTTATCAGAGGCTGCGTCACTTTGCTGGTGCTGAAGTTTAGCCTCCTTCTCTCCCCCACAGTAGATAATCCAGTAGATAATATAGCAGCTTCTGCTATCCCTGCAATACATCTAGGCCAGCATTTTCCTGTGTTACGATACATTTATTATCAAATATTAGAAAAGAAGGGGCTGAGGTGCTGGGTCAGGACTGCTGGTAAAAATGACACCAGGTGAACACAGACAGATCCTTGCCCCACTAGGGCTCTTCTTACCAAGGTATCCATCAGTGTTTCCATCTCTCTGATGCAAGGCAGGTTATGGGGTTGGGAAGGTGTCAGGGAATATTGCAACTTGCTGTTAGAACATACAACCCTGATATATTTATCCATCCCAGGGCAGTTGTGCATTTTGGCCATTAAAGACTACTTCTGCAAAGCAAGCAGTAGATTGGCCCCTCAATCCAGAAGTCATTGTCTTCTGCAGACCCAGCTGGCAAGCTTCACTTTGTTCACATGGGAAGCACAAAAAGCAAGGTTCAAAAATGCCTTAAGAATATAGTTTGTTGCATGTTTGAAAGATCTAACTGAGTGTCTGGGATTGCTCCTGCCTTAAGTCCAGCACAGGCTGACATGAAGACATCATAGCACTGATCCTGAGGCATTCCTAAATACTAGGCAAAACTTAGAGGCAGGAAGATATCCAGATCCATGTTGTTTTTACCTAGTTGCAGTTCGATGGAATATTTACACCTTGTTACCTTCACAGTGAGTGATTCCACTCACATTTATCCAGACAACACAGTTTCTGCCTGTTTCAGGTATTAATCCTTACCTAATAGCTTATCACTAAGGAGCTCTCTGTGCAAGAATAACACAGATCAGATGCTACCTCCAGTTATACTGCCACCACTTTACTAAATCTATGAAGTTACTACAAATGTACACGTCTGTAACCTAGTTCAGGATGTAGCCCATCATCTGAATCTAAAGTAAGACACACAGAGACGTGCACGAACAAATTAGTAAGTGATCCAGGCATTCCGTGGGGAATTTAATCTAAACCTTACATGTTGTATAATGGAGATGGGAAGCAGATGCCTAATAATAGCTCTGTATTCAAATACCATCTGCTCAGACCGAATCCCCATAATAAACTGTGGCCGCTCGCATGTCATACGTTTCTGTGGCTTGAGCCTTTCTGAGGCTCCTTCTCCGGGCTGAAAGAATAAATCCCTGTCATGTTCACTCAAAGCAAAGCAGTAGGCCTTTGGCCATCTATTGTTTATTTGTAAGGTTATCTAATCTCTGCTGAGTCTCAGCATCCTGGCACATAGTCTAACCCAGCCACATACCACTTCTCTCATAGCATTAAAGATATTCTGTTAAATTAGTTCAAATATCTAAGAGGAGAAGATGAATTTCAAAAGCTCTTTTACATTATAGAGAAAGCAAGACATTTTATTTCACCTGGACAAGAACAATTGATTATTTTTAAAATATCCTTACTGAGGTTTAATGACTGTGAAAAGGAGCTATCCCCTCAGTTTTCAGAGCACCAGATAGACTCTTTCATTTCCTGCACAAACACACAGTGCTACAAACAGTTCAGAAATGCGTTTTCCTGCTAATGGGGCTTGATCACAGGACTTCACACTTACCAGCTTTAGAGAGGGTAAGCAGCTGTACAAATCAAGGAGTTATTGAGGTCTGTATGCATTCATACTGTACCCTGGAGGAAAAAAAATGCTATTGAGAGCTGGCTCTGAATAGTACATTGCACCTGACACCCACAGCTGGCCAGCTCTCTCTAAAGCACGGAGAAGATGGATTCAAGTTAGCCCTCTCTAAGCTGGACAAAGTTGGATGTTCCTTGGCTTCTCAGGTTTCAAGAGTTTTGATAGGTTTAAGCTAACTCTCTAATCAACAACTGGGAAGTAATTGGGGTTAACAACAATCAGATTTCTATAGCTATATTTTAAGTGATGGCTGCAGGAATTCAATATACTCATACCAGAAGGGATTTTTCGTTGTTATTTTGATCAGGGAGGGAAGGAGAAAAAAATATACAAGTCTCTTGTGTTCCCTTTCTATGTCACAAGCACCTGAACAAGCAGTATCATGACAGCTACACATTATAAAGCACTAGAAATATTTCCATGACAAGAAGTCAAAGAGAACATAAAGGATTTTCCCTCTCATTGCTTCTCCTGGGAGCTTCACAATGCCAAAGTGCTGTTTGTGGAACTCCTCCATGCTGCATGGAGACCTAACGCTGGTCAGATTCAGTGGGGCTCATTTGTAACACTACCAGATTCATTTCACCTCCGTTTTCTCTCTCTTCATTCCATTCCTGCTCCTTACAATAGCAAGTTTGAAGTGTGTGACCATGGAGCATGGATGAATGACATTCCCTGCACAGATGACCACTGGTAGTCACTCCTTCAACAGAAGATAGACAGTGGCTAGGGTAATTTTTTGCTTAATGATCCAGATAATTCATAAAACTGTAGAATCATAGAATGGCTTGGGTTGAAAGGGACATTAAAGATCATCTAGTTCCAACTAACCTGCAGTAATTCATACCTCTGCATCCTGTGGCTACTGCTCCCACTGTAGATGTGCCTGTTTTGTAGTACTGATCTCTTAAATGCTCCTCATATTTTCTACTGATGATAACAGGAAACTTGAGCTGTTCTACTGAGTTAAGAGGTTGGGTGTCTAATATGAACTGAAAAGGTGGATCTTTGGCACTGGTGAAAGGAGTTCACATTCTTCACCTAGAAATTCTTCAAGTATTTTGAAGCTAGCAGCTCCCTTGGACTTGTAGAAGCAGAGCAAAAAATGCACGGCTGAACAAAACTCTGCAGTAAACCCAGGAAGCACAACACAGTGGTCATTGTAAATACTGTAGCACATTCTGTAACTTGGCGCCTGCTACCCAGAGCTCTGTTAAATGGCTGTCACTACCCGGTTTGCTAGGCCCAGTTTGGATCCTGAACTGATGAACGTAGATTTGAGCATATCATCACTTTTCAGCGACTGCTATGCAGAGAGTAAACTGCATCATGAATGTTAAGACCCAGAAAGAACGTGTTTGGGTCCTTTAACTAAAAGTAAAGAATGCTCAGTGACACAGCTAATTCTTCTCAAAAACCTCAAGACAACCTCGTCCTTTTCCCCTTGCTTTTAGCTGCACTGTATTATAATTGTGGTGCATAATAAGGATTGAAGGTTTTTATCTCTATTGCAGCAGGGGACAAGAAAAACCAGGAACAGCTCTGACACCCTGACAAGAGTGATTGTGTGGCATGCTCCTTGCCTGGGAGCACAGCCCTTGAGCTTTGTGTTGTGATGCCAGTGTCATAATGTTGTGACACTGCAAATTGATCTGCTCTCCTCACACACATTTTCATTACAGAGATCCTTTCACCTTTACTGTTTGGTAAAAATGGATGGGAATTCTTTTGAATTGCTGAGAAAATGAAAGAATTGGAAGGGAAAAGTGATTTGCTGAGGCTATGGAAAGACAAGAAAGAATAACTACAACAAACCTTGAAGTAAAAATCAAACAGCAGTTCTGTAGAAGGCTGCTAAGCACTATTATATTTGCTGTGTAGGAAAAGCTCATTTCAGGAGGTAACTCACAGTAAACTAAAAATAATATACCTGAACTCATGGTTATTTTAATTTTGTTTCCAAGTGACCAAAATTTTTGGCTTCCTTGTTTTTACATTTTATCTGAGAAAGGTTAATAATAAATCCATTACTGTGAATGTCTGGAGACATTTGGTAAGTCAAGCAGCAAGAAATAAAAGGAATTTTGTGACCTAATGCTATTGCTTCACATCCAAGAAGGAATAGAACAGAGAAAATATGGGTTGTACTGAAACAATATCAGAGGCAAAAACTGTGAAAACAGGAAATCATCTCAAAATTGAGTGCTTTTCATTCCAGTTCTTTGAACCATGTGAAATACAAAGCATTTCTAATTCATAAATATCACAGCAACTTCCTTTTGTAGTTGCATGATGGTGTGTGTGTGTGTGTGTGTGTGTGCTGTTTGACTTCTTAAGGATTATGATACTCAATTCAGGCATCGCAACAGGAATGCACTGATTTTCTTTGCAAATCTGAGTACATTATTGTTGAAATTATGCCACTTTGATTTAAATAAAGAAGTATATAATACACACAAAAGATAATTTTGCTGCATATTGCCTGAGTCCTAACTTTGAGTGTTTTTTCAGACCTCTCAAACATATTGCTTCCTTACTTATCTACGTGCATACCAGACTTCTAAAGATTTACCAAGTTTTTAGGAAAGTCAGAGCACATACCAATAGTGACAGCAATTAGAACCCAATGCTTTGATGTGAAAATGCTAGTTAACATGCTAGGAATTTTCATCGCTATTAAATGGTACTGACATGAAACCCTAGTTGATTTTGAAGGCTTTAATTCACTGAATTGTAGAAGCAGGTTTGCAATAATTTATATAAAGATGCTAGTCCAGACCAATCTCGAAACAACCAGTAGAGCAACTGGAGATTTGCAGTTTGTTAACTATGATTCAAAGGTGAATTATCAGTTGAGTTAAAAACCAGGGAAACTTTCCATTAGCATTCTGACTCTATATGAAAAAGAGAAGAGAGACTGTCAGGTAAGAAAATAAGTTAGTATGTAAGTATGGACTTGAAAAATAAATAAATGAATGTAATCTTCTGCAGTCAAGAGCATCTTGCATAACAGACTTTCATTTACCTTTAAAACCTTAAAGGAGCTGTCAATCACCTTTATCACATGTATTTGTAAAAGCATTTGAGAATACAGTTGAAATACCCTGCCATTCATCAACAAGAACACCACTGACCATAAGCTGTCATTTCAGTTAGATTAATAATCATGCTAATAAATATGAAGTTTCTTTCATTCTCAAACCCTTTCGATCTTATCAAATGCATAAAGCTTGTAAAGTGCTTCAGACTTCTGAAAATAACTGAGTGAAAACCCATTTGCTGCTGTAAATTATACCACGAAGTCAACCCCAAGTCTTCAGCAACAACGCTGAAAGACTACAATTAATTAAACCATTCTGCCAGCAGTGACTAAAACTCAATCTCCAGCAATTATGTAAGATCATTGGAAAGAGATAGCCTTAGCATAGACAATTGTTAAATGTAAGTTTTAATCAAAATAAATATAAGTGTATTTACAAGACACCTGGAGTTTAGGTGTGCTAATCATACTTTTGAAGGCAATCTGAGCAATCACAAGGGAAATCGCAGAATGAACTGGAGTTCCCTGTCTTTGATAACTGGAGAACAGGACTGAGGATTACAGAGAGACTTTCTTCAGTGTAGACAGCCATACAAGCCACAATAGCACTACTGCATATTTTGGAGAGTTGATTTTCTTTCCCGTGATTGCAAGGATAATTTAAAAAATGGAAAAATTCAACACATTGCCTGAAATTTTCTCTCTCCCATACATTCTGTCATTTATAGATAAACAGAATGCATCTCCAAAATATTTATGGTATTGAATATATCCAGGAAACTATTTTTTCTAAGCCACAAAATCTAGCCATTAAGTTGCAATATAATAGATTGGGCATCTTGTTAGTAACCATACATACAGCGTAATTTCCATAGGGAACAAAATGAACCAAAAAAAAAAGTTGTGAGGTGACAAAAAACCTAGATCCATGATTTATTTACCAATACCACGTCAGCTCATTATTTGCAGCAAATTGTTTATTGTTCAGGGTTTTTTTGTTTTGTTTTTCTTTTTTTTTTCTTGCTATGAAAGTTTCCATGATGTCAACAAAAACTGAAGATTTTTAATACATGTCTCTCATCATCCTCCTGTTTCAAGCAAAGAGGAAACCAGGCAACGATTTGCACAAATAAAGCATTACATATATGCAAAGAGGCCGAAAATAAAACAGAGCCAGAAGTTGTTCCTTGAACAGTTTTTCAAAGAATTCTCTGAAGAGCCAGCATCTTGAAAGACCATAGCATAGGGATTTTGTCGAGAACATCATCAGCATGACAATGATGAAGTTCAGGCACTGTGAATAAGGACACAGCAGGAGACACTGCTTATGTCATGTCAAACCACAAAATTCTGCCACCTACTTCATAGGGTTAAATGTTCCCTGAATTAGTTTTTAGAAGACTAAATTTACAGTAAGGATGGTTCAGAAAACGTATGGATAAAATGGCTGACTATAATGTTATTTGGAGTAAACCTATCAATTCTTCATAGCAGGTTATCAATGACCTCTAATAATTTAGCTTTGTACTTCTCTGTTCTGCACAGTTCTCTCTTCAAATATTAAAATTCCAGAGCTATACCACTCTGTTGCAATCCTATACACCAGAGTAGGATGCTGTGCTCTGTATAAGCTATTTATATTAAGAGCCAATACAGCTACCCTTTGATTTCATAATCTGGGCCCCTGAGTGGGATGTAGCCAAAACTTAGGAAAATAAATTTGCTCTTAGCTTATTGCAGCCTACTCTAATGGAAATTTATACAAGGTGGGTAACTGGCGTAAGCCATTGGAACTGGACACCAATCAGAACTCCCAGCATCCCAAACTGAAGACTATAGAAAAAAAGTATTAAGAACAAGACGATGCTACTAAGCAGTGCTGCATACTGCAGACCACTGATATCAATCATTCCACAATCTTTGAAGACATCCAGAACATCTGTGAAGCCAGAGGTTGAAGAATATGAAAAAGACCACTTAAAATCTGAGGAATGCAAGTTGTGAGAACATAGCGATCTTTCTTCTTAGGGAGAAAATAACGTATTTACAAAGGGGTATATATACCCATCCTGACTTCCATGAATAAAACAGATAACTTGCATCACAACTTTTCCACATGAATAAAAAACCTTCTACTGGCTTCAGTAGGTTTAGGTTTCTTTGCCAATAAGTTTTAACATGCCCTGCTCTACACACATCCTTCCACCATCCCATCTTGCCTCTCTACCTTCTTCAGCCTTTCTTCTCACATCTGAACACATTTCCCAGACTGTTTCTATCAATCCAAGCTGTCAGAACACCAGATGCACAGGAGCGTCCAGGGAATGATTTTATCCTGAATAACATCAGTTTAATATCTCTGACATCTGCAGTGCAGTGTAAAATCTTATTGGCAAGGAAGCATTGCTCCATTGCTTTCTATTCTATCTCCTAAGGCAGGTGGTTTGGTGGGACGCTGCAGAGCTTGCTGCCTGACTGCATGGGGCACTAAGAATGGACAGACCTAGAAATTTTCCTCAGCTGAAAAGAAAGTGAAATTAAACTCAGAAAGAAGTAGCGTGGATTGTTATTTATCAATTTGGAAGCGGAGCATGGTATTTGACCTGTAAGTGTGCCTATCTTCCAGATTCTTTTCATGCTAAGGGGTTTAATGTAGAACAAAGTCATAATGTGACTGGGGATAAACTGAAGCAGAAGAGTGTGTTACAAGGCTGGGACACTACCCAATACCATATAGTAGGTGAATTGATGGTATTCATGAAGATATGCTTTCTCCAAATGACATACTTGGTTAGAGAATTTCTCCTTACCTGTGCTCCATCTCACTGGGATACACTACTGTGAAACCAGCATCCCAGAGGAACAGAAGTAAACAAACAGTTAACAGGCTAGGTTTTGTATGTTTTATGAGCACACTGCCTGGAAAGTTTTACTACAGCCAAAGAGACAAAGGCTTACACAGGGGTATAGATAATGACGGAGGAAACCTATTGTCTGGATATGACTTCAGTTTCCAATTAAAGGAATCAATTTTTCCTGACTGTAATCTTCATCAAGCATTACTTCTCCTTCTGTTGCCCCTGAAGCAAATCCTTTTTGTGCTTTATTTTTTAAAAATATAAATAATCAACAATGAATAAATGTCTCAAAACAGGCATACGTAAACCTGCCACAGGAGCACTAAAGAACAATGTAGCAGAAAGTCTAAGATGTCTTTGTCAGATCTCCTTTCACCTTTTAGTGCCTCATTAATGGGTCTGCACAAGAGGGCATATGTTTGCTCCCTAAGTGCTGCACTGTTAGAAAAATATAACAGTTCCTGGCAATTCTGAGCCTGCCATTCCCAGTTTTACAGGAAACAGTAAGGCCTCACCACTAGTAGTGGTGAGGATAAACATGAGCCTACAAGTCTTGCTGTGACATACTGAAGCAAATCAACCCAACTCTAAAACACAAAACATGATTTAAGAAACTGTACTCTAGGCTGAAATTTGGTACGGAGAAGTCAAAGAAAAAATTCTTACCCACTTTGAAAAAGAACAAAGATTAGTATTTCCTATTCTGAGTAGGAAACAAGTTCATCTAAATTTAATCGATACTGTTTTTATTTGCTTGTTTTGTTGTCTTAACTTGATATCCATAGAAATAATGAATGGACTTGGTTAAAAATATACAAAAGCTGGGTGAAAATGCATCAAAACTTGTACCTGACATTGGAGGAAAGGCCTCCATAAAAACAAAGTAAAACAAATACCCTGCATTTTATTTCATTCTGTAGAGACTCTATGAGGCTCTCCAGTTCCCACCAAGTTGCAGGAGCGAATGTGAAGAACAGGAATTACACAGTTTTGTTTCAAAAATAAAGTGGGATTATGGACTGTCTAGACATCACGTCTGGCCTTTCTGAAGAGCTCCACTGTACAGAGGAAATAGAGAAAAATAAGACATACAGCATAAAATGTCTACAGATAGATTAAATGTTTAAAACATAGCAGTAAGGATGTCTGAAGGCATAAGGGATGGTGTTATGGAGCTGATGTGAATTTAAATGAAATTAAATGTATAACATAAGGAAAAGTATCATAACACTGAGGAGGAAGCAGCAACAGAAAAGTATCCTGCAGAAAAGCATGATGTCAACCTTTCTAACTTGACTCAATACTGCCCTGGGTACAGAGGTGAAGGAGAATTACTGGACTAAAATATAAGGCAATCAAAAACTGTTATGATCATGTATCCATGCTGAAAAGAGGGTGGAGTGAACTCTACACCATATTTCTGCGCTCAGTCCTATTGCATTCTGTGTAAGAGAGAACATTCTTCCCAGGGAAAACATATTGGCTATCTTTCCTAGTATCACAGGGTGGCAACACGTCAACCACTGTGGCTTTTCCCCAGCTCTGATTTTTCTAATGAGCTGTTAAGAAAAAAAAAAAAGACAAAATCATTTTGAACACTTGGTTGGGAAAAGAGATATGATTTAACCTCACAAAATGACACTACACATGTAACTACAAACCATAAGAGTGCTGATCACTGGCATTAGAATTCATGTTGCTCTTTTTTCTAAATAGGCACTTACAGACATTGTGCTAGCAACTGAAGGATGATCATTAACAGCTCCTGGGACATGATTCACAGAGCCTGTAAGTACATTTTCCTTTTTTGCACTTTCATTTATTTTATTTTTTTCCATCAGCCTACTGATAACCATTTGAATGTTGGAGCCGGCAGACTGAAATTTGTACGAAAAGAATGTGGTCTTTGTCCACCTTCCTCACAGACCAGCATAAAGCCCTTCATGCAGCACCAGGGCCCTATAACTGTTCTTATCAATGTCATATTCTACAGCCCCCCAGAAAGCAATAGTCTATACTTTTTTCATTCACAAGTTCACAATGCTCCTCCTTATCACCTCATGGAATTTTCAGTCATCAACAACTACTGGACAAAACAATCTAATAGCATGAATATCTGGTGAAATGAAGCTTAATCTGAACAGTGAAAAAAGTAAATAAATGTAAGCCTTGCTACTGCTTCTCATGTTTTCCTGGAGAAGGCAGCAAAAATTCAACCAAAAAAAAAAAAAGCAAGTCGGCCTAAGATATTGTAGCTCTCATTTCCCAGGCCTCTCTTTCTGCAATCAACTGACAGTTCAGTGGAATTCCATGGCATTACTAAAATTCATTACAATGGTGCCAATTAAGCACTTCTGGAAATACATATTTCAGGCAAATTTGTATGTGTACCATTTCCCTACTGCAAAATAGGTGCTCATTTAGAAGTGATTGTTATTAGTAACTTAGCTTCAAGCAACTGAAAAAGAACAGGAAAGTTATATACATTTACAAAGAGAACTGAGGTTGAAGAGAAAACCTCTCACCCCCAGATCACATTGGAAATTGCCTCTGGGGAAAAAGGATCACCTTCCCAGAGGAGCAGAATCCATTCTTGTATCCTCCTCTATTAATTCTCAGAGGTGTGAACTTGCCCTGGTTCCTCAGCAATCCTGACTGCAAGAGCATTGCAGGGTAATGCTGAGAAATGCCTTAGCTCAGTAGGCAGCTGTTGTTTGGATGGACATTTTGATCTCTGCTGTTTTGCCTGTTGAATTCTCCTCAAAATTCCCAGGTTCACCAGTTTCCAGATGCTCTAGATCTAACCAAAAGCCTAATAATCAAATGTGAGACACTCTAAAACTGCTTAAGTCAGTCATTTGTCAGTCAGCATTTTCACCTGTTTTCTCCTCTATTAATACACCATCTGCTTCTCCTAACTGCTTGATACAGTTGTTCTAAATATCAGCGTAAGAACATTTATGATGCTTCTGGCAACTGAAATAAACTTGCTAGCATGATTTTATCTGAATTGTCTTCCCTCCTTAGACTTCAGAAGCTGAGCAATTCACATGCATGTAGAATCTGAGTAACTTTTTGAACAACTCCATTTTTTATCTTATCTTACCAAGAAAGAAGAGAGACAGAGAGGTTAAAATATTTTTACTGATAAATTCAATAGATTAATGCCTAACTTTTTTTTTCTTTGACTTGATCAAACTGGAAACACTTCAGATGATGAGGCAGACAGAGAACATGATATCACCAAATTACACTATCAGACTTTCTGACACAGATAATAACTTTTGGGAGCCTTTTATAAGCCAATACTACCAACAATGTTATTTACCTGGTAAGGAAGATTCTTGTAACTAATATTTTGGGACTGGACAGGACTTTCCTCTGAGCCATTTAATGTTTAGAGGCTTTCATGGCCACAAAAGTAAATAGATTTATATAAAAAAAAAAAAAATTAATAAAGAGCACCTACAGTGATACAACTGCTAACGTAGATCTGTAGAATCAAAGAATTAAGGTTTTATATGACCACTAAAGATCATCTAGGCCAACTGTCAACCCATCCCCACCATGCCCACTAACCGTGTCCCTCAGTGCTACATCCACACAGTTCATGAACACGTCCAGGGATGGTGACTGCACCTCCCTGGGCAGCCTGTGCCACTGCCTCATCAGTCTTCCTGAGAAGTTGTTCTTAATATCCAACCTGCACCTCCCCCAGCACAACTTGAGGCTATTAATTCTCCTCCTATCAACAGTTACCTGGGAGAAGCAGCCTACCTCCAGATTTATTATTGTATTTGAAGATTATTACTGAGTTATTGTTTACAAAGCAACATCCAAAAGAATTAGTTAATGTGACATAACAAAGGAGCATGTAAACTGCTATCATGACTGGGAAGAATGAACTGGGGAAGCAGAAATCTCCTGGTGATGGACCAGACTGCAGAGCACTTTTTCAGTGTAAGACTTGTTTTTCAAGGTATGTGAACAGATACTGAGCAAAATCTGGAAAACACCACATAAAGAGCAGTCTTGAGTGATTCAAGGCAGGGCTGGATAAGATAAAATCATTCAGTTTCATGGTTTTCCATGTAGCTTATCTTCATAGTATTGAATACAACACTTACTGTTTCAATTTCATTAAATGCTTCAATTTCATTAAAATCTAGGGTATCAGCTATGTATATCTATGAAAATAGCAATTACTGCAGTTTCTTTGATGATTTGAGAAATTTTGGAAATTTATGGCAGAATCTAGGAATGATAAGTTTCAAGACAAGTTAAGGTGGGAACATGTTTTGGGAAGAAAGATTTTCTGTGTTATGAAACAAGTATGTAAAGTTAAAAAGGTTAATAAAAAATAAAAATAAAAATCACCACCTCTCCCATGCTTTCACTCTTCTTCCATACCTGGAAAAAATAAAATCTGAACATTCCCAGATCTCAACACTCCATGAACATAACAACACTTATCTAATTCATACTTTGTAACTAGTCAGAGTTGAAGGATCAACTTTTGACTGACTCAGAGCTGTATCATCGCAGAGAAAAGGAAAATAAACAAACCATAGAGCAGGTGTAGGTGTTGTCAAGTGCTCTCACTGAACTATATACAGGTTTTGTAAAAGATAATAGATTTTCTTTCAAAACAAGATCACTGCAGAGGAAACTTTGGGATATGGCCCTGCAATGGAAAGAGCTCTATGCACTGTACTCAAGGATCAGCCTCAAGAAACACAGACCTTTCCAAAGGTCTCAGAGCAACGGTGCATGCAAAGACCTTGTTTGGCCAGGCAAGGCTGTTGCCTACTCACCTATTCTGGTCAGTCTTGCTATAATAGCCATGACTTTGCTAGTAAATTAAACCATATCAGGTGTTCCAACTAAGGAGGCTCTACTGTCTAGTCTGGTACCATTGTTAGAGTGATGCTTATTACAGTTTTTACATGTGCTATATAATATTCTCCCTTATTTTGGAGAATATGTACATTTCATATTAATACGAGCCATGCTATGTCTGCTAACCTCAGTGAAAGAGGACAGTCCTGAGGATGTTTCATGTATTAGTCTAGATACAGGTTAAGCATCCAAAAAAAGGGTAATTTTTTCTGCCTTGTCTCAGGCTCAGCAACTTAATATGCCTTTGTGCCTTATAGGAACAGTCAAGTCTCTTCCTCCACTTTTTGTTTAAATAAGGAATAGAAAATACATCATCAATACATGAGGAGCTTTGCTTGCTTTGGGGATGCATAGCAGGATTTTTCCCCAACCAACTCTCACTCCAACCTTCTACATCTCTCCACGCAACTTAGGAAAAATATCACCTCTTCAAATATTCAGAGTACGTCCCTTATTTTCACACAAAATTGGCACCTCCTGGCACTTCTGATACAGTTTGCAGTATAGATTTTTAGGTGACACACCTGTCAGTTTGATTTCTCCAGCTAAGAAATCAGAGAAGATCCTTAGAAACATTTGACCTTTCTGATACATATCTAAATTGAAAACTCAAACTGCTATGAGATTCACAAGCTGCTCAACCTAAGCAATTTCTCCTCTGCTAAGCAGTCAACCACATGAAGCAGCCTATGGCCCAGCTGGAGAGAGAGCCCACAGAAACACCACATCTCTCCTGTGATTTGAACAGCTCCTCTTCTGTGGCTTGGACATAGAGGTCTCCTTTCCGTTACTGGATACAGGAGTAGAAATCAGCTGAAAAGGCCTTCAGGAGCTGAAGTCAGGATTCCTGGTTTATTCCCCAGATTGAAGACCACATGACCTACAACAGATCGCAGGCATCTCTTTCTTCCATGATTTATGGCTATATTTAGATGCTCACCTTGACCCATACCACAGTGTTTTTCAAACATGCAGTCTTTTCAGCTCCTATTGAAATCAATGAGATATCAAAATTTCTCAAGAATATAGACATTTTCTATCTCACCTGGACTATGTCAAAAGAGTTATCTAAAATCCTACTTTATTTTTAATCTATATACATGTTTATGTCTTTGTGATCAAAAACTGACTTATCTCCTGAGCAAAATCAGTAAAGCCTTACTTCCTCACCTCATGATATGATGTAGCTGTGCTTATCTATATGTCAGAATCAGTACTCAGGTAGAAGACGCCGGAAGCCATAAAAGACTTGGTCATCAATTTGCTTGCTTTCCTAAGAATTAAGTGTCCATGCACAGCCACGTTTCTCCTGGCACATGCAGTCCCTGCTGTTAGAGAAGCAGCTGTCTGGATCCAGTAAGAGCATGCTGGAAGCCTCTCTACAAAGTGAGAAAGCTGTTTTTATGCTGACGCTGGATTAGTCTGAGATGAACCGCTGAGCACAATGCAGCACTGGATAAAGCTTTTACATCTGCAACTGCAGATTAGGCCCGGTAGGATAGTGCAAATGAGGGAAAAGAAATGGACGTGCAATAGAAAAGGTGTGCCTAGAGCCCTGTGCCTCCTGCAGAATGCTTGGTCTGCCTGCTGGCCAACCACAGGAGGTGACACTGCAGGTGCTGCCCAGATGAGAGACCTGGCTGGCTAAAGGTATGTCTTGTGTTCATGTACAGTAGTAAAACCCCACATTGTTGCTAGTTTTAAAACTCAAAACTTGTAGTTCGGAAAAAAAAAATAACACTGTCAACAAGTGACACCAGTCGGGCTCTGTAGATAGTGTAAGTTTAAATGAGGTACATGTGGAAAGGTGCCCTTGCTGCATTGGCTGGCCTGACAACTCCCTTTCCCCACTCATAAATGTGAATATAACTCTGCACTTCTGGCTAAACGGCTTCTTGGTTACTGAACTGTGCCTGTTGCTTAGCCCTTCTTGCTATTCTTTTTTCTATTTTAGATACTGCCACAACTCAGTTTATTTACCTGTAAGTAATGCAATCCTTCCAAACCCACGCTGGTAAATCCTTCCTATCCTATCTGTAGCTTAAAGAATGCCCTGATCCCCCCAAGGTCAACATATAGATTTATAGGATTACGGCATTTTAGTCTGATGAGCTTTATAAATTGAGTTCCTATAATAAAAAGATATTCTCTCTTTAGAGGAAGAGTTTCCACTAACTTCACAAATATATAGATATGTATTTACCTATTTCAGCTCAAGGATCCTTCAAGAATTAGCACCTATGTACTTCTGTGTGAAAACACAAACACATGAAAGCGCACACACAAACCTCCTGTAACACAAAGCTGTGAAGGACCCTTGTAAAAGAGCAGCAACAGGGAGAAAATAAAACACAAATGAAAAAGCAACACTTCCCTTTCTTGATGGTGCTCTGATAACTACCTTCAGGAGGGAGCCCGTTATTTCGATAAGAGTTAGTACTCAACAACCATACAGCGTTCTACCTCCTGATGGCATCCCTGTTATCTCATAGGCATAATGTCAGGTCTGCACTCATAAACAATTTCCCACGCTTACTTTTCTGTTTCTTTGACTTGCTTTAAGTCTTTGACTCTTTGCCCTCCTGCCATTTTTCTTCATCTCTTCCAATATAGCTTCAGAGACACAAAGAAATAAGCAAGATAAACAACTATTACTAGACACTGTGAACATTTTCATTTTTTACTTGCATTCGTTGTGTTCAGCTAGAAGAGACACAGTTACTGTTTCTTGCAAGTGTGTGAAAAGCTGTTGCATGCATCCCTATATATGCAGAATTTGGGGTGGATATCATAACAGAAGGACACAGAATATAGCTTAGGGTATATATTCATGACTAATGTCTGAAAAATGAGACAGTAAAAGCTGCTCCCTCAAAAGAAGGTGAGTTTTCCCAACACAAAAGTGTATAGGCTCATGCTCAGATTCAAGATTCCTGATCCACAAGCCAACTTAAGTTTTTGTCAACACGTCATTCCCCAGAGATCATTATATAGTTTGATAGATTGCTCCCCACCAAATTAGAATCTTTAAAAAATAATTGGTTATAGATGAGCACCATGAAATTAGCTCTGCAAATATTTCTCATTCATCCGCAGACCATGCTAAACCAAGTAACAGGAAGAATAGATGTATTTTTCTCTTCTCAAAAGGTATTACCTCTTACAACACCGGTGTCTGGTTTGCCTTCTTGTACATCCATACATTTCTCTTTGACCTGTCTTAAGGGGTACAGTGGTGTTGGGTAAAGATTTTAAAATACTACTTCAAGAAGATGTTGTAAATACCAACATTCCCTAGGTAGATCCTTCTATCTTTACCTAGTTATGAAAGTTTAGAGCTGTAGTTTTTTGGGGGACAGCGTGGAGTTTCACATCCATTCATACCAGCCCCCCTCAGTGAACACAGGGAGTAACACTACCATTCAGTCCCTATTCTCCTATAACAGGATTACCACTGCCTCAATGCATTTCAAATGAATTTCATTTTTCTTGGCTACTGCTAAAGTATGATACCAGTTTTGAGAGAAGTACTTTCTGATCTGATGTAATACATCATG
The DNA here is from genome assembly GCA_002909625.1 of Bambusicola thoracicus. Lineage (NCBI taxonomy): Eukaryota > Metazoa > Chordata > Aves > Galliformes > Phasianidae > Bambusicola > Bambusicola thoracicus. Next base: position 11,994 of record PPHD01002415.1, on the reverse strand, counting down.
TGGCTTTTAAAGTATACCTCCTTCATCTTACTGAGTTTCATCATTTGTCTTTCCTGTTTTTATCTTAATGAAAGTATTCCAAAGAATTTCCCATGCAGTATTTAATACTATATATTATACTGTCAGTTCTCCTGCATTATTTAATTTGGTGATCCATTTTGAAGGAAAGGTCCATTCCTGAAGTACAGATCTCTGTAGTTTTTTGTTTTGTTTTTTATTTTAACTGAGTTTTTATAACCCTTTTTGTCCCTCCTAACTTCATCACTACAGGAGCTTTATAATTGGTACTAGTTAGAATTGCTTAAAAATATGAAGTTCCTCAATTTTCTGATGAGACTGCAGAAAATTCACCATTCACGCTAATTGTAAAAGCTGCATATTAGAATTGTCACATGGAAATAAAACTAGAGCCTTCCAGAGAAGAATCATGTCCAGAGCTTATATACCAGACTACACAAAAACACAGCTGCATTGTACAAAGAGCAATCCATTCACTCCCCTGGGAAAACCTGATTGCAAACAAAATTGTCACAACAGACCAAAATCTACATCTGAATGATATACATCCCAGAGAAACAAACAATAACAATCATCATCACCATTATTATTACTAGGAATTGCCTGGCAAATTTGTTGCAAACTGAATTGAACAACTCTACATTAGCCCACTCCTTCTGCAAATGGTCCTGACAAAATAATCCCCTCCACAATCCTAATGTGCATAAGACATTGATGGAAGACACTGAATTATGAGCCTCCGCATGCTGAACCAGCTGTCTGGAAAATGTATCTTGGGGACAGTAACAATTTGAAATGCACATTGAGATTCTTTATCAGAGATTGCCTGCCTGCAGGATCATTCCACACGTCATACGAGAACATAAAAGTGAAGTACAGGGATATGCAACCAAATGGCCAGTAGCTGAACCAGTGAGGGAGCAGCAAATCCTTTAGTCTAACTGCAAGGGTCAGTGGTGAGAAAATGTCAAGACAGCTCCCTGTAGTTTAAGTGCTCTTCTGATTAAGGGTATTGGAGGGAAATGCTTTTACAGTGGCACAGTAGATTTTTGTTAGAGAATCTTTGTACAGATTATGATTAGTGTAAAAACAGGGCAGACCTAGTAAAGTTGAAGCAAGCACAAACAAGGAACCTAGAGAAACCAAAAGATACAGCATACTACTACATTTGACATAAAGAACAGTTAGTGGCCAGGGTTAGACCTCAGCCAAGAAGCTGGAGAAGCAAAGGAAATTCTGTTTCCATCTTAACCTTCAAACTAGTGTCTAAAAATAAGGAACATGAGAAACCCTGTAAAAGCAACAGCAAGAACAATGCAGGGTTGGAGCAAAGCTTATGCATACTCTGCACAAAGTTGCACAAAGGCCAAGAGTGAGGTTAAGCAGGACAAGGAGAACACCATTAGCTAGCACTAGGCAGGCATAATTATGACTGTACTTTGAAAAGTAGGCAAGGGTGGAACACATAGGAGACAGAATCTCCTGGGAGATAGAATCACAGCTAGAAAGCAGAAAACAAGATCAGGAAAGTAGGCTGCATGGACAAATGCATCAGTTGGGATTCCCCTCCCTGCTGCTTAGATTCACATGCCAGCCCTGCCACCTGGAGTAACCAGCACAGCTTCTCAGAAACCTGATTGCAGTCAAACTACTCATGGGTGGTTTGAAAATAAAGGAAACCACATCCTGATTTTGCAAACTATTGGCTATGGTAGTACCATAGCAACACTTTATGATGCAAATAAAAGCCCAAGGTTTGGATAAATCAGCTCTTAACCCATCTGTAATTTGATGAGATTATAACTAGGAATGTCTCAACTTCAAAATGCGTAGGCGCTCTATTCATGTAAGCATGAAAACCTCAGACTTTAGTCCCAAAATATTGAGAATACAAAATGCAAACAAGAATCCTACAAAAGCAGACAGGCTATTTAATGTTTTCACAAGTTTTCTGCTTCTACTCAAATAGTGACTGTTGCAGGTACTTCATTTTCTCCTATAGTACCGCAATAGAACCCACACCAGCATCTAGAGGAGCAAGAACTTTTTAAATAACATCAAATACACATGTCAATAAAATGACTGAGTTTGCATTTAAATTATCATAAAGTTGTAAAGTCCCTTGCCTACGTGCATCTCTATCTTTCTGAGGAATTTCTTGGCAGTAATTTGATTCAGTGAACTCTAATTGCAATGAACACAATGCACAACATGTTTTGGATGCTTTGAATGCTAACTTTTAACATTCAAATTACTGCCATAAACATATTTCAAGGCAGAAGAGAGCAGATTCTGTACCTATATTCCTAAACACTAACAACAGTGTCGTAAACTCTGGTGCAGCATGAAATCTGAGCTCCTGCTGGAGGGCAAAGAAATACAGCCTTTTCACTGCTATTTCTTCAGTCAGCCCCCTGCAAAAAAATTAGTTTTGTCTTTGAACAATGTAAAATAACAACATCCATACAAGCAGAAACCTGAGTTGTCTGAGTTTATACTTTACAGTCATGTGTTCATTACAAGTAATTTTTAATAAGTTCTTAACAGATGCTTCAGCAACTTCTTTAGTAACTTCCTGAAGTTCAGTCTTTGGATGTTCACCTTAGCTATCACGGTCAAAAGCACTTGTACAGTTGGAAGAGCAGTGAGGTTAGAATGGTACTTTACAGGTGTTATAGTTGGAAAGACTGTCGTGGTGTTCCCATACAGCACTGTAAAGCACATAGATGTTCCTCTGTAAGAGGATAATGGTCTCAGACAGCGCTCATGAAACACTACTTATCACCTAAATGGTGCTTTTAATTCGATCCTTCTCAACAAAAGAAGGAAATCAGGTTCATCAGTGCCTTTTCTCCCATAACCTGTTTCTTTTGAAAAAGAAAAGGAAATAGGGACTTCAATTTTCCTTTTCTTGTGAAAATTTTGATTAAGAACAAACACCTAAAGGTTTCATAAAAAAGAAAAATCACAAAGAACCAATATATTTTTCTCTCCAAATTTTCACCTGCAAGCACTACTGTAGCTCTTCAGGCAGCAAAAGTCCTCCCTCGTGAGCTACATTTACCACCTGGCTCCTCTGCTCTTTGACATGTGTGATGAGCTATGACATGTCCAGAAGATGAAGGGCTGGTGCTTGGAAGGTGAGTCTCTCAGAGCATTAAGAGCACAGAGAAAGCTGACAACATGAGCCACCTAAGCAACTCTGAAGAAGTACAGAGGAAAAATGCTGAATTAAAATATTTAGTATTCAGATGCAGCTTCTCAGCTGTGATATTAGGTGTTTACTTTTTTGAGGTGGAAAAGGTCTTATACTTTACAAAGAGAGAGAAATTCTACTTTCTTTTTCCCTGGCAAGATCTTGTAATTGCCTTCTGCTTGCTCAGGGAAAACTGAAACAGAGGCAAGGGTAATGCTGTGCCTACTGGCACTTTCTGAGTCAGTGTCAGGGTAGAAAGGGAAGTTGTGAGCCTGACTGCCAGTGAAGAGCTGCAATAAAAGCCCTAGTACAGAGACAGTCTGGATAACATAAGGTGATTTATGGAGGTGTAACTTATTTCTACTGCTGAACAGGAATAAAATACACTGACATAAGCGCTTTTACTTTCATAATAACTATATTCATGCTACAGTTGTTTGCCAGTTTAATGATATCAGCAGAGTTAAAAAGCAAAACTTCTTAGCATTGACAAGACTAAATCCACACATGTAAAGTACATTTTCAACAGAAAGCAGGAAAAAAAAGTCATTTGTTTTGCTGAAAACAATAGCAATTTATACAGATATTTCACTCCATCTTTCTCCTCCATTTTCTCTGTTGGCCTCACCCCCAGACAATAAGATCAACTAAGGTTGCATCAAATTTTTATTGACAGCACTATTGAGGCAAAATCTAGCATTATCACACTCACCTAGAATTTATTTGCAGTTTTAAAACAATAATAATGAATGCCTGCTGTTGAAATGTGATTTCAAGTATATTCCATCTCTGCTTCTTTTCTTAACTAGACTGTCACTCTAAATTTGAGATTGTTTGGCACCAATTTATACACATAAAATAAATTGTTCACGTAGTATGACAGAGTTTTACAGTGCTACAAAAGACTGGTCTCCTCTACACAAGGAGATTGTCTTCAAAGACGTCTTTATGAGGTACCTACATTTATGTGGCAGTATCAGGCACGAGTAATGGCTGTCAAAGTCTGAGTGCTGAATGACAGCCACTGCATGGAGATACAGCCCTGCCAGCAATGCTACGCTTTAGAGGTAACTAATTCAAACTGCACAGTGTCTGCTCTTGTGGAACTTAATGTTCCCATGGCACTACTGTATAACCATGGTGCCATAGCCAGCATCCCCCTTGTCAATAAAATGGCTTTTATACATCCCTAGCTGCATATGAACCACTCTAGAGTACATCAGAAGAGTTGCTCTTTGCACAGTCCCTGTAGAATTCTGCTTTCTCCTACTCTATTTCAAAGCAAAAACATTCTCAGGGAAGCTGACAGATGCATGCTAGGGAAAAATCCAGCGTAAGCTGCAAGAAGTTGAGCTCTTATCCTTTCCTTCCCTGTTATAGGGCTTAACAATTAGAAATGGATTTGGGGGGATCCTTTCTGCAAGACACACATACTATAAAACCCTAATCCCTATGATTTAGCCTACTGAATTCTCTACTTTCTAAGTGTGGGACACATATTCCTTTATAACAACTTAATTGCAGTTAAAAAAAAGACTTAAGAAAGCCCTAACAGTCTAGGCTAAAAACTTCAGCTTCTTCATCTAACACATCTTTTTTTGCCACTTTGTAGCTCCTGTAGATTATAAACTATTACTATCACTTTCAAGCTTCTTCACTTACCAGCATTTGTTGTCTCAAGTAAGATTTCACTGCTAGATTTCCAGCCCAGAATTCTACATGGTGCCATGTTTATTTGACACATTTACTGCAGCACTAAAAATATGACCAGATTGGTTAAGAGTAGTACAAATCAGTTGACTGATTTACCTAGCTTAAGCTTCTCCTGATATTTGGCTGGAGAAGTGAGAACATGGTGGACAGCATGTGAGGAAACAAAACATCTGTTTAAATCAAGGAAGAGCTTGCCAGCTGAATGCTGCAGTAAAGTCAAATAATCTACATTTCTTATAGTTCCCAGAACCCTTCTCTTCCTTTGGCGGGTTGTATATATGTGGCTTCTGTTATTTAGTTCAGGTTGGAAAACATTCTGCTTATTTTACTTATTTTACCTGATAAAACTCCTTAAAGACAAGCCAAATATCTTTCACTGTGTAATTTAGGATACATTATGTGGGTTATTCACTGCTAACACAGGAACGTAAACTCAGTTTAGGTTTATTTTCCTGTATTCTCTGCAGTAATCAGCTTTTTGTTACAACTTGGATGCAGGTTTTCCTTCATGGTTTTCTTCAGGGTATATCAAGCATCTACTCCATACCCTCTCACTTTAAGAGAAACTCATCACGTTGCAAATGCAAACCACCTTAATAAAGAAAATACTTGAGTTCTGTAGTCAAAAACACTACCTTTTCAGTCTGGTTATCACAACACAGAGATACAAATCTTGGTCAGTGGCAGGAGAAAGCTCTGGATGGAGTCATAAAATATACTCCTAAATGTTAAAATTACCAACAGCCATTTCTCTCCAAAAGAATTCACTCATTTGTCTACCCACCAAGGAATCTATAATAAATACCATTACCATTCCTCTTTCTAGCACAGTAATCAATGCCTCACTCCACTTTATGTTGTGTAAAGGATGATGCTAGCAGTGTCTGTATCATCAAACAAACACCATTTTATTCTCACAGCTAAATTCACCCAGGAGTCACACTGCCATCTCAGTAGCCTGCTCTGTAAGTCTGTGCACTGAAGCTTGCTGGAGGCAGAGAGCCTGGAGAAATACAGCATCACGCTTGTGTACTTAGGAAACACAGGCAGGCAGCACATAAGCTGATCCAAGTCATCTCAAGCCCAATCAGATTTTTTTTCAAGAAGGTCTAGGAACAAGATTAATGAGCTGTAATAGGGATGGAAAACCCCAAGGCAGCTGGCCCTCAGTGTACTTAATGCCAGCTCTCACACTCACTCCTCTTTGCGGTGTTGGTGTTTGCAAAGCTCATCACTAGCATCTGAGCAGAAAAGACTAGAGGAGGATTTTGCATACACGCCACACAAGGAAGCACTTGTCTGTACTTATCCTCATTGCTGTCAAAGAAATTCTTTGATGATTCCATTTGGACATCTGAAAAAGGTATTTTTTTTTCCTAAGCTAAGTAGTTTCCTCAGTAGCATGAATGCACCTGAAATGAGACAATCCATGTGATAAAGCTTTAATCAGAGGCCAGACATTCATAGTCAGATTTCAGTTAAAAGGTGTTATTTATACCTTCTAATTTATTGCCTCAAGCCATATGCAGTAAGGACTACTTTATCACTGATGTAATAAAAGAAAGTGCTCAAGAAAAAGGATGAGAACAAGCTAGTTATTAACCATGGGATTATTCATTTCATAACATGTCACAATAGTCTCCATTAAATTAAGGTCACTCCTCCAACTTTATCTAGTCCATTCCCCTTCATTTGTTTAAAAACTGACAACTTATTAACACCTCATTTGTAAACACCAACAACCATATGGGGTTAGGACTCCAGTCAGCCCAGGGAACCGGGCATTAACAACCAGGTGGTTGTTATTTGTGTGAACTTGGCACATGGATCTTGCAGCAAGAGACAAGGGCTCAGGGATAGTAAGAACCCTCTCTGATTCCCTCTCCAGACAAACTGAGTGGGCCACCAAAGATTTGCTCAAAGAGGGGTTAGGCAAGTGATTGCAGAATAAAGTTACATTGATCCTTGAAGTCCAAATTTGGATATACTGTAGGTTCATTTTCAGTGCTCCACTAGAGAATCATTAAGAATCAGATTCTAATGCCATCGAACTTCAAAATTCAGTTAATTTCTGCTCAAAGCTGGCAATATAGTGCTGGGATTACAAAAAACTCCACCAGGTACTATGGAATTTTATTTCAGGAGGTGTGAAATTTGAAGGTGTGAATGTCAGCCTAACCACACGAGAAGAAATACTAAATTGAGCCACATAAAAAGAAGAAATTCAAAGAATCTCACCAAAGGGCTGTACTGTTTGCCTCCCTTTTTATTTATTTTTTGTGGGGAGTGGGGTGGAATGGGAAGAGAGCAGGAAGTGGGATGGAAAAGGTTTCTGAATCAAAGGAATCAAAACCCCACCATTACGCTAAACATCATAAAGGTTAATTTTTTAAATGTTCTTTTTAAGTGACAAACAAGATACTGGCATAATCTCCAGCTTTGGGGGGCTGGCAGAAGAGTAAATAACCTGGTGTTCACTCATAACAGTGAAATACAAATAGAATCTGTAAAGAGTTCCATCTTTGGATGGAAGCATAAAGCAGCACACGGGTCACACACTGGCAAGATAATGTTGAAAATGAAAAGAAGCAAATTATAGCGAGGCAGGAAAAGACTACTTATTTTTAGACCAATCTTTGAGCTGGAGTAACTAAATTAGTATGTCCAAAATAGTGTTTTTTAAAGGGATGAAATAAAAACCAAACAATAATAATCTGAAAACCATAGTTTGGGAAATATCAACTAAGACACTTTTCTCAAGCTCATCTTTTCTTGAGCTAACGCCACAAGTAGTCATGGGTATGCTTGGGTCAAGAGGATACCAGGAGAATCTCAGCAAACTGAATAGATTTCCTGGTGCATCCATCATTTTTCCAGCTAAACTTATATCTCTGTAGCAGCAAAGATTCCCATGCTTTACAACTCAGAATACAAGGAAGATTTAGGTTCGCATGTGTAAGACCAATTACAAGTCCTTAAGACTTTCTGCAATGAGTTGTACAAAAGCATGTATCTTGGAAAACAAATTGATTTTGGAAAAAGTACAAAGCCAACACTTTGTACATACTCTTCTATCCTCAGAAGTGGTTATTTGCCATAACAAAACCCCATCGAATGTACCATGATTTGAAACCCAGAAGGATAATCACTGTGGAGATATTGTCCCTGTTTCAAATTTTACAAGGAAAAGCTCCAGTCTAGTTCCATGTGGTATTTGGCTTTCAAATAAGATCAATGTTTTATTTACACTGAGGCTCCTACTGGAAAGTAATTATTGTGAAGAGTCTTTGGGATCAGTCTTGTACTCTCAGTATTTGATATTCTGTTTGAAAGGCCTGTCCCCAGGAGTTGTGATATATAGCTTGTTATATACCAAAAAAAGAACACATTCTGAAATTCTTGAGCAAGGAGACTGTGGAATAATCCCCTAAAGATTTATTATTGCTTTTTGTCTTTCTTGCAAAGCAGGATTCATTATCCTTGAAGAAACATGGTGCTTGAATCCTCTTTCTCTACTCCTTACCAACTCTTTTAATATTGTCAAAATTGCTTCTTTCACACTTAAGAGTGAAATGATCCTTGACCTGGAACTAAGTTTGTGCATCCCAGGAAGTAGGATTGTGAACCGCATTGTAAACATATCATGAAATACGTAATTTGGGCATACTATCACATAAGAGAAGAAGGGTACATGCTCCTGTCTAATAGTTTTCTCAACAAGCACACCCTTCAGGTTTCCAGTTTCTCCCTACTTAACACCACCAGTGCAAATTAATGCAAAGGGACTGTGGCTGAATCAACATCAGGTTATTTTAAATTTTGTAGATTCACCAATTATAAGATAGAAAAAAAGTGGAGAACTAAAGCCTGATTCTGTCTGTAAAGATAAGTGATTGACTACTAATCTCAGTGTATTTGTATCTATGCATTTTTTTTCCATTCATGTGATGATGTGCAAAGACATTCAATTGAATATTTAATTGGGATGCTTTCCTTCCACAGCCCACCACACAAATAGTGAAAAATCCCATAACTTTTGTAAACCTTGGAAGTACAACTTAAAGAACTCATGTTCACCTGCATTTTAATAGCAGCAGCGCTACCTCACAGTTAGTTGTCTATTTCTTAGCAGATGTTATGAAAAGTTAGTTTTTCATTAAGAAATAATTTAATTTTAGAACATTCCTTTTATTTTGGAGTCTAGTAGTTAAATGCTCTATTCTTGTTGACTAGCTGAATCCTCATGAAATTAGCAATGATAGCACTCGTTAACATTTAATACATATTTATTTTGGCTTTAAAAAGAAATAACACAACATTTCTTCTTTCATTTCCTTTGCATACTTCTTCCCTAAAACAGAAACTAAATCTCTTAGATTCAACATAAAGGATGTCTTTTAAGATCAAAGAGCAGTAGGGCAATATCTCTTTGTGGAAAGAGCCTGGGGCTTTGAATTACCCTGTGGGAAAAACCATCAGTGGAGAAGTCCCTTGCTAGGTATGTTTAGATGTTGTGTTGAGGGACATGGTTTAGTGAGAAGTGTTGGTGATAGGCAGATGGTTGGACTGGATGATCTAGGAGGCCTTTTCCAACCTTGGTGATTCTATTCATTTTCTGAAGCATCTTATCACAGCTCTACTCCTAGAAGCAACAGCCATCTCTCAGAAAAGCAGCAATGGCATTATTCATGATGTAACTACAGTGTGACTACGAGCCAGTTTAGTCCACGACATAAATATGTGAGTGCTGCTGTTTCCCCTTACTTCTCATGCAGCTCACCCTATAAACAGTTGCAACCTTTGCTCCCAGTACATCTCTGGTTTTCATAATCCTCTCACTTCCTTCCCAAGTTAATGAATGGAAATTTCTGTACCGGATTTGGAATACTTAGCATCTAGGAGAAGATATCATTTTTGTCTCCTGATAAAATATGCTCCCTTTCATCAGGATCAATGTATTCCTGTAAGTCTCATGACTCATCCTATTTTAGGACATAAGAAAATACTATGATTATATACACTTGAAAATACACACAAATACTCAAAAAAAAAAGTACTCAAAGCTCTAGAATCCTCATTGATGCAAGGTGTTATACACATTCATTCCTAATACGTGAGATTGCCCTGCAATAGAGATTTGCTATTAATCATAGGTCTTGGAAAATGAAGTCAACAAGTGCTTCTTCAGATGCAATTTCCAAGACTTCGGAGATTCTCCAAACTGAGTATCTACCAACGGCATAATTTAGTGAACCAGCTACCCGCAAATAAATACCATGTATCTTTCCACAACCAAAACCAAAACAGATATTTTCAAAGGAGCTTTGGGTTTCTTAAATTAGCTTTCACATGGACTTGGCAATCACAAACAAGTGGTATTTTGAGAAGAACAAGTAGCAGAGCAGCATTCTTGGCTGGCGTACACCTAAGTCTACACACCTGACAACCGCAGTGTTAAATGGGAAAAAGAATGGAATAAACAAACTGTGTTGCTTGTTTTGCTTTTTCTCAAGAAGCAACTGCAAAAGGATCAGAAAGAACAACCATCTAGTAAGGAAATGGGAAAATATAATATGGCCCAGACCAACCCAACTGTAGAGCTACTACACTGTTGCAGGAAAATGTAGATCCATACCAAGACATTTGCAAAACATTAAGGTTTTTTACTTTTTAGTTTAGATGGATGGCTGGTGGTATTCCTTTATGAATACACTTCACAGGATTCATGCTGATTTTTCCTCACATTTAAGTGGCAAAACATGCTTTTTGTTGTTGTTGAACTATGCCTTTAAGAGATGTAGAATGAAGCATCTCAGACATTTGATGAGGGGGAAGGAAACCACCTCAAGCTTCCCTCAGCTTAGGTCATGTACTATTTGTTTGTTTCAGAAAGCACATCTTTTATTAGGATACACACCATGAGTAGTAGATATGACAGTAGGAAGGCTACAATGGTGGGCTTGTGCTTGTCCATAAAAGACAGCAGTTTCCCTGAACTAGTTTTTTTTGTTTGTTTGGGTTAGATCAGGCAAGTGTTTGCCTAAGAACAGCAATGGTCTAAGCAAATGTCTCTCTCTGTTTCCGGTTTTTGAGAGCACATAGGTTCAAGGAAAGTTATTACTGAACTCTTCATTTCAGGTTCTTTTATTTTTACTCTCAGATGGTTTCCAAGAGAAAGAAGAATGCAATATACAGAAACATTTCCCACTAGACTTCCTGTTGTCTTTTTCAACCAATGAGAACCAGCTCATAATTGCATTTCACCAGCCTGTCACATTAGTTTCCATCATATTTACAGGCTACACTAGAGGAAAGAAGGGCTAAAAACCATTCTTATATATTTTGATTTTTCTGTCATGGAACCTGCTAAATTCACCCCTCTGATTAACTTCTGCTAATGAAGTTTGATTTTTCTATATTTAAATCACATGAGAAGCTGAAGTAGACTAACAACTCTTCTCATCTTTTTTGCATGTACTGATGCCCCTGCCCTCTCACACCTTCCCACCATCACGTTATCACTCATATTCCTCCTTATTCAGGAATGATCTCATTATCAACCATGCCAGCCTGACTAAGGGAACCCTTGAGGTAAGGGACACCATATACACCATATGGTACTTGTCTCATTGAGGCAATCTTCAAATGTACAGTACAGACTGTACAGTCATCTTTATGGAGTTGAATCAGAAGAACACATTTATTTTTATTTAACAGTAAAGCAATTGGTGCCTAGGAGAAACTGCTTCCTTGGCTTCAGAAACTAAAAACATTCCTGAAATTATTATGAGGTGAGATGAAAACAAAATTAAAAGGAAAATAAGTGGCACATAATACCAGAAGCAATTTCCATTAAAATTTGTACTGAGTGCCCTAGTTGAGAGGGGGGACATAGAAGAGCGGGAGGAATGTATTGTGTTTTCTTTCTTTTTTTCTTAATTTCACCTTGTTGATTGACTTAGAGACTTCTTTGAGCAGAATCACAGAATGGCCTGGGTTGGAAGGGACCTCAAGGATCATGAATCTCCAACCTCCCCTGCCTGGCAGGGCCACCAACCACCCCATTT
>PPHD01002414.1:0-36006 GCA_002909625.1 Bambusicola thoracicus | reverse complement strand
TCCTGAATGTGATTCTAAGAGTAAAATAATCCTATCAGCAATGTTTAACATGTCAACGCAACAAAGAGGGGTCCAGTAAACTGGAGACTTGTTCAAGGTGCATGTGCTATGCTTCCCTCCAACAAAATCCCCACAAGCAGAGGTCAGTAACTGCAGGCAGCCACGAGCCCACTGCACTTGGATGGGACACATCACAAGGACTAATCAATACATGACTGGAAACATATGAAATACATGACTTTATAACAGGGTTTTAATTGAAATCTATTCACTTCTTGGGAAAACAAGATATATTCTTCTTCAAGCCCAGACTCAAGACCAAAGCCATGGCAACTCAGCACCAGATCCCAGGAGGACCCATTCAAGCAGACTGAGAACACCAATAAGTTCCCAACTATCACAGGCTCCTGCCCTACCCAGTTCAGCCTGACCCATGCCCAGCCCGACAGCAGGTTCACTGATTTCAGCCTTCCTCTAAGGCAGTGTGGACTCCTTCAGAGTCTTCATGCTGATAACGGTGATCAGTGGTATAGCTCTGAGGGCCAGGACTGTGATGGCCATCAGTTTTCAGTATTGTAGATAAATAATAATAAAAAGCACTGTTTCCTTTTTCCTAGCATTTGCTAGGGTCTCAGATTTTCTTCTTGTCACCATGTTGATAGTAATTCCTGCCATGCTGTGTCACGCTAATCCCAACGTAGCATGATGGAGCCAGTAAAGGCAACAAACACCAGTAAAGCAGAAAAGGGCCTCTGCATCCCACAGCACTGATCTGGGGGTCTGCTTCCTAGAACCCTATTTTAATCAGCTACTGACTGTGTTGTATGTAGGGCAACTGTGGAGGAGCCATAAGTCAAACTCCTTTTTGAAGGGGAAGTGTGTGTGTGCTGGTGGGGGGAGGATGGAGGAGAACAATAATATTTTGATTCCAGACCTAAATTTAGACCACAAGTTTTAAGTGAATTCTTAAAGTAGTGAGCTGAGTTCTTTCTCACCTCCTCTTGTTTACAGTCTCTTAGACTGGGATCCCACACTACCAGTGTCACCCAGGATGTCATTTTTTTCTCTTGGCAAGTAAGCACATGCGAAAGAAAAGGCATTACATTTAAAATGACAGCAACAGAACTTGCTAACGTAGCTTTTACCAGTATTCAAAGGGACAACTTCAGCTTTCCAACATAAAACATGATGTCTCTGAGCTTCACATGTGTTCTTCCACCCTGCCGAGCCCATTTTAAACTGCAGAATCGTCATAATTTAATATTAGACTATTTCACAGTACCGTTCAAGTTCAGAACAGAAGAGAAACAACATTAAAATCAGTGAAATAAATCAAGTGAGTCATCTGGAAATAAAATTAGGGCATAAATAAAACAAAGGCAAGGCCAGGAAGAGACAGACTGTCTCCTCCCTCCCTCTTGGGACAGATTTCCTTCAGCACGGCTTCTGTCTCTCACTGTGACATTTCCTGGGCTCCCAGGGCCTGGCAGCACCCAGAACCATGTGGGGAAGCTGGAGGCAGTGTTCAGTATTTGCATAGCTAGAGGTGTGAGGACAGCCGCACTCCTGAGTGCCTGTGTGTGGTGGGAGGGTTGTTTTAATCGTTGTTTTAAAGTATGATTAACTTTCAAGCATTTTTTTTGTTTCTTTCTGAACCTCAGAATGCTTCTCCATCAGTTCTTTATACATTGGCTCTCACTCCTGACTCAGTTTTCCACCTTCCAGCACCTACAGGTTGGGCAAGTTCCTACTGGCACAAAGGGAAGTTCTGTGGCCTTCTCTTCCTTGCTAGGGTACACACTTGGGTTCGGGAGGGAATGGTTGTGGAGTACATTAGCAAAATGCAATAGGAAAAAGATAATTTTCAGAGGAGGGGAAGAGAGAGGAAAAAGAGTTGCGCCAAAGGCAGTCCTGAAAGGAGCAAACTTCTCTTCCTGGTAAAGGAAACCGAAGGTTCTTGTCATGTGGGAGCAACAATAGCATTTTTAACATTCCCTTTCTCGATAATAGCACCTAAATTCTATCAGGATTCAATGTTTACGCTCATGAAAATCAATTTTTCACTTTTATTAAAAAATTATGTACAGTAAATTGCTGCTACAACACAATCTACACTGTTTAACATACCCTGCTTTGATTTACTGTTCCATCCATAATCTGCTGATGATTAAGCTTCTCAAAAACAATCCGCTAGCCTTTCTAAGTGATATCAAGTTGTTTGTTTTTAATCTGCTGAAAATCATCCTGTAGACAGATGCATTATTGAAGAATTACATTTTAATTTATTTTCATGCAGTGCCTGTGATGGGCATTTGGATTAACAGAGTATGATAATGGTTCTTTATGCCTGTATCTATTCAAATCAGAAATTACCTGCACACACTGTCTCTGATGGTGGTCAAAAATTGTACAAAGAACTGAAAATAGTGCTTCTTAATATCACACAGCTCCACCGCTCATCAATGAGTCTTTTTCTGTTCTAATGCTTTTGTCATGTATATGAAAGTCATTATGTAGTTTAGAAAACAGGAGATGAAGTGAAAGAGGAAGATCAGGGACCTGGGATGCATTAATATTCTACCAGCGTCAAAGATATTTCCCTCGAGGGGCTCCTACAGGCCACACTGTTATTACAGTGCCTATCCATTATCTTGTGCTGTACTTGGTATTAAGACAATAATGGAGAGAATAGGATTATGTGCAGATGATAGGAAATGCGAAGGCAATTCAGCAAGATAGGAAATGAATGGAGACATGATTCTTTCATCGAAGCTCAGGATGGTATAGCATACGGTAAGGAAGAAGATAAATGAAGCAAAATGAAATCTTTACAGGTTAGCTAGGGTAAAATGACTGTTTACATAGAATCCGATGAGTTTAACCTTTTTGATACAGAATATTGCAGCGTCTTTCTTTAATGCGCCGGTGTATATTCCTTCAGAGGTCTGTTTTGATCTGAAAACTTACTCTACATGCATAGGGAAAGGACCTGTGTTAATTCCATAGGGGCGGCCTCATGCAGCGGATAATTCTTTCATTCATGGCAAGAAAGGGCTTCTATATTTCATCTCATTCCTCCTGCTACACAAACAAACAGAATAGAATCTAAACCGCAGTAAGGAAGGAGCGAGCAAACCTGAGCTGTGGATCCCCTTGCTAAATGTTCAGGCTGTTTCACTACTGCACACCTTCTAATTCCTCCGGCCAAGCCTGTGCTGACACCAAGTAACACGGGCTCATCGTTTTAGGATGCAAGCAATGCATTACAGTGGTGATAAACAAAGACGGGACCAGACTGTGCCATTTACAGATATTTCTCTGGCTTATGTCTGTCGTACTTTTTAAATTAGGATAAATCGCACACACGCACTTGTTATAACAGCACGATGCCAAAAGAGATCACTGCTGTTCCCTAAAGCACGCTTTCATGTCATGTTTCCGGGGGTGCTCAGAGCCCTCCCTGCAGCGGTCAGAGCCCGCAGTGCCAGCGGTATCAGGGCACGTTGCCCACGGCTCGCCCGGCACAGCCGCGGCTCGCAACCCGCCGCCAGCCTGCGCCGTGCACATCCAGCGCTGTCAGGCGAGGAATCCGCCCTCGTACCGAGCACAGCTCCGCGCACAGGAGCCCTCACACCATCACCCGCTGCACGACTTCCTCGCGCGCCCGGCCCTGAGGCGTGGATGGCCGCCGGCGCGGCTCCATGCTGCTCCCTGCTGTCTCAGCTCGCCAGCTTCCCTGCTTCTCCTTTTGTCTTGGTCTGAGGTTCGGTCGTCATGGCTTGGGTGTCGGCGCGCCTTGGCCGGCACTGCTGCTGTCCGTGGTGCTGATTGCTGATTATACCCCGGAGCGCACCCGTGAATTTGCCGAAACAGAGAAATACAGGAAGGAGATAAACAGCAGCAGTGGAGCTACTGTGGAGCACTCCTGTGCGCTCCTGTTGCTGTCCCCAGGGGCTCTCACTGGGAGACACCACTACCCCCATAATACTGCTAAAGAACTGCAAAGAAAACTGCCTACAAAGAAGTCACAGAGCAAACTTCATCGTAGGGCTGGCTGCTGACTTGAAGAGTTTTTCTGTAATGCTTATGTTTTAATCTTGCTTAACATAGTAGACACTCATTTACAGAAATGTCTAATTATCGTGGAATCTTTTGAGGTGGAAGGGACCCCTAAAGGCCGTTTATCCCAACCCCCCTCCAACAAACAGGAGCAGCCACAGATCAGTCAGGTTGCTCAGAGCCCCATCCAGCCTGACTCCAATGTCTCCGAGGACGGGGCACCCACCACCTCTGTAGGCAGCCTGTGGCAGTGCCTCACCACCCTCACTGTAAAAATCGTTTTCCTTATATCCAGTCTAAATCTCCCCTCTTCTAGTTTAAAACCATTGTCTTATTTAAGAAACACCTTAGTGATTTTTCAAGGAGAAAACCCTGGGAGGGTTTTCCAAGAGCTGTGCAAGTGAGACCACAGTCACCTTCCCACATGTGGCTGGCATCCAGTACCTGGCCCCAAAACTCCCGTGAGCAAGAAGCTGCCCAAAGCCCTACAGCTTCCACCTGCAACACAGGCCCTATTCTGGGGACGTGGCAGAAGGATACAGTTTGGTCTCACAGTGAAATTCCAGGCTTGAGGCTATTTTCTTGCTCACTTCCCCCAAGGAACATGTATGTAGGGTAGAAAGCTGAGGTTTATGGGGAGAGGCAATATCTTTTATGAGACCAGCTATTAGAGTTGGGGGAAAAATAGACAAGCAAATAAGCCATTGTTAGGTCTGAAACAAAGGTTGCAAACTGCAGTAAAAGTACGTTGGTAAGATGTGCTCTGGGATGAAATTATTATGCTATCAATTAGATGATATGAGAGGAAAGGACTACTAGCACCTTTGAGCAGCAGGCAGCTCCAGCACAGGGAGCCACGCGCAGGTCACTCACTCCAGTGGGACAGAGAAGTGAGAAAAGGAGAAACGAGACAGCAGTTGAACGTAATTGGAAAGTTAGCAAGAAGGGAGTGGAAATGACAGTATGTCATCAGCCCCTCTGTTGGGTCCTGCTATAAAGTATATTCACTTGCAAGTTTTCTCTTTGGTTGTTTTGTAAATCTGCCTTGAGCACCAGAATGCCCGGCAAGAAAGATTATTTTCTGGAAATGTTTATCCTGTGATAATGGTGTTTCTGTACCTTAGTGAAAAATAATTTACTTATGAGCTGCAGATCAACTGCTTCATCTTTTCTGCTTTGTCCTATATATTCAAAATCATAACAGACACTGTTATAAAGTCAATTCCACTGCACTTATGGAAAAGACTGAACCTTTTTAAAAGATAGTTTCTTCTGTAATAATTAAGAGATAAAGTTTCATATAAACTTAATACTATTGGTCATAGAAATGAATGCCCTCTTTTACTTTCCTCTGTTACAAAGCAGAGATATATTATGTATGCTCCTTGCCATGAGAATTATTCCATTTCTAAACAAAGAGCTCAGAACACCTTTGTGAATGTGAAATAATCACTAAACACAAACTACTCGCTAATTCAACTATGCCTACCAACTTGCTGCATTTGAAGTCTGGAAGAAGGATAAAAATACTTGGATACACAGAGTGGGCAGGAAAATAACCCTTTGGATTACAGAAACTTGACCAAGTCTAGCCTGTGACAGGGATCCATCCCTGTTTTATTTGATCCAGCAGACATTAAATGTCACCTCTCTCCTGACCCCAGCAACCTCCAGCTCTGACCCATCACCTCATTAACACAATTCCAGCATTTCCAAGCATCCAGTCTCTGTGGGCAGAGCTGTCCATAACAAATGGCCAATATCTGTAACCAATTCCCTTAGCTATAAAGTACATTAAAAACAAATTATAAAGTGCATTTATTAAAACAGCTAACAAGGCCAACAAAAAAAAAAACAGAACTTCAAGATAAAGCACACTTTATCAGGCATGTTTCATTCCTGCCCACTTGCATCTGGTTCACAGAGACCACACTATTAGTCTGGTACACCTGATCTGACACTCTCACTTGTGCTAATTTTTCCCCTAACCTTGAGGAGTGCTGTCTGTAGCACACCCCGTCCAGCAGCACCCTGAGTGCCCCTGCCAGTTTCTGCAATCTGCTTCCACACCAGCACTGAGCTGGTGGCTCTCAGACCTGCCCCAGATGGGAGCTGCAGATAGTTGGGAGCAATGGTACCTCCTCAGTTCAGAACCCTATTGCTTAAGGCCCCCTCACTTCTGCCCATCAAAAGAATTGAAGGAGAATCTCTTTTGCAGATCTCTTTTTGCAGATCTAAAATCAGGCTGTATTTTGGTAGACATCATTTACTCTCCTCTGAAAGACAACATTTTCCTTGGCAGGTGACAAGCACCACCTCCACATTCTACTGTAGATGCTGCTAATTAAACCACAGTGAAATTCAGATAATTATCAACCTTTTCTAGCACGGCAGGTTACTTATTCTAAACCTTTTTTCCAGATGAAATGGTATTCAATACATTTAAAAAATCTACTAATTTCCAGGCTCTTAAATGTATTTTCCATTCTAACAGGAAGAAAACAACAGAAGGAAAAAAAAAACACAGAACAAACCATATAGAATACGGAAAGCAGAGGAAGCATTTATCACCAGTGTTTGTTCACATTTTGCAATGTGAACGCTAACAAGAACATGTTCAATCTCTCACCAGAGATGGTCTCTCATCATAATGATACAGTCTTTTTATTACATTTTAAAATTAAAAGTAGATTTTAAAACCAGTTTAGTGCCTGTGTCTTTGGCAGAGGTTCTTTTAAACTTTCGGCAGTGTATTACATTACCAAAGTATGGCATGCTGAAGATGCTCTAATACTTAAACACACATTGCTGATGCTTCTAAGGAAGTGGAATTGTTTAGATTGAGGATTAATGTGAAGGTAACATAATTACTTGAATGGATGCACCCAGCCAAATGTAAGAATATTTTAGAGTTAAAAAAAGAAGTTGTAAATGAGGAGTTTTGGTTCCAGGTCTTGCATAAAGGAACTGCCCACACCTGTCTTCTCACCCTAGAATATCAATGGCTGTTGGTCACAACAATGGCCATCGCAGAGAATACAAAACCTCTTTCCACCTTTTCTCCTGACTTGCAAAACTACCATTCCCTTCCAGTTACTCTCTACAGCATTCAGCAGGGCTGACTGAAAAGGATGCACATTAGGGCAGGGCTGCCTGAGCTGCTGGGCTGCAGGTCCACAGCTGACCCTCACTCAATATGCTGCATTTCATCCGGGCACTGGGTGGCACAGCTGCAACTTTTGCCTTCCGCTGCCTACAGACTTTGAACACTCCTAATTACAATGAGTCAGCTGTTCTACTTCTGCCTCCCATACACGCCTCTAATCACACTACTTCTTCATCAAGCTGGGAGCTCTGCAGGGGTTAACCCTGAAAAATTTTACAGTAAAGGCAGCATTTATTGTAGTGGCAATTACAGAAAGAGAAAAAGCAATTTCGTCTTTTTTGTGGCTCACAGTTTCATTAATGCCATTCACTTTTAGTCAACTTGAGTTGTTATACATTAACTCAAAGACATGGTACGCAAACAGTGCTGAAATAAGAAATAAAGAAATAATGCAGGGCAAACTTTAACTTCTCAAATACAGGCTTAATTCTTCAAATACCAGTAATGCTTTCATTTGACAGCTTTATTAGTGTCCTAAGCTTCAGGCCAAACTTGCTATAAAGTAAACTGCTCAAATGAAGCTGCAGAATCAAGAAAAAAATAAACAGGTCTGCAAATAATTTGTTGTTCCTATTGTAGCAGGGAACTCTGCTCCTAGTGCTTCCATAACCTCATGTGTGATGACGAAAGGAACGCAGCTGAAAGGCAGTGCACTGTGGTGGCTGTAGCTGTGCGGTGACATAGATCTTAACAACATTCAGAGATGCTTCCGGGATTCTGCTGGTATTACCACCATGATAGGCAAAGTTTCTCTACAGTGATAGGTATCATTTTATATCTTTAGCCTTCAAAAGAAAAAATAGCACAGATGATAGGTAACACAAAGACTAATCACAAAAATTATTTCTGTTGACCCTTAAGCTCCAAAATCCAAACTGTGCTGAGTTCAGAATTCTGGATAAAGAAAAGTCCCTGATGTTGCCCAACATGTGAACAAATACCAAACACTTGTTCTGAGGCTTTCCAAATGTTTCTGGGCAGTGTAGTCACAAATAATGAATTCTCTTTGCTACGCCGTGAGATCAGAATGAAAGCGGGCAGCTTATGAGCCACTTTTCATCTATCACTTCACATGGTTACATGAAAACCCACATCAAGTTAGGGGCATGATTACAGTTTAAATAAAGCTAGTACCATACGTCTATGTCTAGTGGTTTTTCTACAAGAAGTAATTCAAGAAAGTTTAGATAAATCAACTAAAACCATGATAATAATACATGTAAGATAAAATGCATTAAATTCCTATGTGGATATTCTCACTGAGAAGTGATCTGACTTTACTGTAAAAGAGGATTAAGCTACCATGAACTGAGGCCATTCTCCTTCAGAATGAGATCATCCACAGAGCAGCTTAAAGCCCTCTAGCTTTGGTGTACTTACCTCACACTTTTCATTCATCTGGGCTTTCTTACAATTGGAACAATCCTTGGTTAAATAAAAATCTCCCCTCTTGTATATTTCTGGTTGATGTTACAATGCATTACCTGGTTACTTGGATCAAAAACTTCCTGTGAAAAAATAAAAAATAAACCAGCTAAAGCTATTTTGCATGTTGCAGAAACAGAGACATTCTTTTGTGGAGGAAAATGACAGCAGCATACCCTGAGCCTTGGGCACTTGACTGATCACCAACTGCAGTGCTGGACTAAGTTTTCCTAATCTTGAAAAGCAAACAAACAAAGAAACACAACTTTAAATCAATCTTACATCCCATCTGAAAGGATTTATTTAGATAGAAAAAGACAGGCAAACAAGGCAGCCTCATGGAACAAGGTTGCAATGGGAAGCATCTGGCAACTTTGTCCTCTAGAAGTAAAGAGTGGGGAAGGCACAGCACTGGGTGCCCCTTGTCACTGTGCAGAGGATACATTTTTAGAGGTTAAATAAGATGCACTCTGAAATTTACCCATCCCAGTCTCACAGATGAAATGCTAACTAATGAACAAGGAAAAGCAAACACTTTCACAGCCTGTTACCAACTCAGGTGTTAGTTCATCTGAATGATAAATTTTATATGACTGAGAGAAAATGGATGCAATTCATGCTCCCAAGTAATGCCAAGTAACTGAGATGTAGAAAATAAATACAAAGAAAATAAAGTAAAAAGCTATTAACCAAATATTCTCCTTGATTTCTACGCAGCAGTTTGGCATCAAACGTATCAGGGAACAGAGAGCGCTAATAATGACAAAAAAAAAAAAAAATTACTTCTGTTTTAAACACTGACTTCATGTAGTTTGCTTCATAGCAGACACAGACACATATCTGTAATATATATTTTTAACCCACATATCCATTTTCGCTCCTTACAGATCAGAGCTACAAACTCAGTGGGAAAGGTTAAGAGAAATCTAACAAAGGCAGAGCTCCTGTACTTCATTTTTTCTTATTTCTTTGCTTGCCTTCATTATTGTCTGGCTTTCCCAAAACCAAAGAGAAGGGCTGTGACTACCCAAAGAGGCCTGCAGGTGCCAACTCCCCTACTGACCCAACACCTGCAACTCAGGTACCAGCTACAGCCACAGCTCTGAGCTCTGCTGCCAGCAGTCCCACAGGAGCACGTGGAATCTGCTGTTACTTCAGATCCAGTCTGGTTACTATCATCTCCATGTATCTCCACACAAATCTAGGTTCCTGCAGACCAGAGCCTTACAGCACTTCACCAAGGAAAACCCACTGCAAGAAAACAGGCAGTTCTGATACATTTTCTGTTAGGGCTCTCCTTTACTAATGAGCAAGCTAAGCCAGAAAAAGCACCCCTAAAACCCTGAAAATATACGACTTTTCATACTAGCTTTTGTGAATATGACTTTTCATACTAGCTTTTGTGACATAGATTTCTCCTTGTGAGTTTCGTAACAAATGGACCCAACATGCTGGGATTGCAGTTTGAACTGCATTAATTCATTTCTTTAAAATAAAGGTGGTTTTGATCCATAGAGCTGAAAGATTCTGCATGCAATGACTCTCTGGAGAGCAGACACCGTTAGTCTGAAATTCACAACTCTGTCACCCTGTGCCTTTATTTGACCTGATCTGACTCCTTCCCATATCTGCAGAACCCCTTGGCATCCCTCCCACCATCCTGCAATCAGGTATCCTAAGGAACAGTGAAAGCTCTCCCTGGAAGGGGACAGCTCCTTATCCCAGAAGGAGACCTTTTGAGCCACAGAGGTTGAAGATCCATCCCTCTCACCCTCTGCTGGGCTATGGGTCTTTAAACAAGACCAAGCTGAGATGTTCAGCCTAAATCACTGAACATACGCATGCCAAGTTCTTCTGTCTGGCACAGCCTGAATCTTCTGCATCACAAAGAAATATCACTTGAGGGCATGTATGTCTGCAGCCATTCAATCCATATTTCTCCTGCAAAATTTTCTTCAACATCTGCACCACTCTATGATTATCTGAATGCCATTCAATCTACCTCTAACTTGAGTTGCCTAAGTATATTTGCATGTATATTGTAAGCATTATACTAAATGAGATGGGACTGCCTGCGTAATCATGCCATGACTTCCCCTTAGGGAAGCCTGGTAAAATTATGTTCCATTACATTTGTAAAATACTACCCATTAAAAGCAGGAATAAAACTTTTATGCTCATGTGAAACAAAGCAGAAAAATTCTCCACCCTTTAACTTATATCAATTTTGATATGAAAGAAGCATTTTCCAGGCAGGCAGGGATTCTGATTTTGAGTTCACGATGATGTGCTTCCAGCTTTTATTGTTTGATTATTAAGCCTGTTTCCAAAATTCTCTGTTTTTTCTTAATATTATAAAGCAACAGAGAGCAAAAACAGTTTATCTGCCTTGAAGAGGATAGACAGTAGTTTTGGAAAAATCTTTCTTGGTGAACTTTCCTTATTTATAATGGTCCATGTCATGAAAGAGAAAAATGATACTATTAAGTGTCCTTTACTCTTGCTGCTGGTGAATTCATTGTTTTAATTCCTTGATGCTCTGGCAAACTTTCAAGTATGCCATGGGAGAATTTTAAAAATGAAGCATTCATTTAGAAGTCGCACAGTGGTGATATATACACACAGCTTCAATTTAAACCATTATTGCATACCATCCTTTTCCTTTTATAATAATCCATTAAATGCTTTCAAGTATGGAGAAGAAATAGCAACCTGTAGGTCTGAATGGAACCCAGATGACCTATAAAATACATCCTGCCTCACTGCCTGACTTGTTCCAGCTCTCATCTCTAATGGTTGCTATTGTTATTCTACCATCCAGACAACTACACACATCAATTATACATTCTTCTGGGTCACAAATACATTTTCTTAGGCAACCTTTTTGTCTTAATGCATGATGCCTTCTCTTCAACCTGTGAACAAAGTTGAAGGTCTCAATATTAAAAAATATTTCTTTTTCCTAAACCATGTTGATAATTGGAAAATATCTACATTAAAATCACGAGATACAGTTTTTAAAACTATTTTAAAGTACTTGTTTAGACCATATATTTTCTCCTATTACACCAAATGTGTTAAGCAGCTCTCTGTGTTGTAGGTGAACATTTTTCCTTTTGTTATACTAGTGCCTGGCAGCATGGCTATAATTAAATGTCCTTTGCTTTCTTTATTTTATGACACTAACAATTCGATCATCTTAATTGGACTTTCCTTGGCGTACATGTAGCTGGCTCAAAAGCAAAACCTTTCCTCTGCAAAACAAACTCAAGATCTAGATTATGGACAATTTCTGACTTTTTTAGAATCTTTGACTTCTTTTGTCTTTTTTTAATGATCCTAATTTCAAAAGCTTCAGTTTATCCGCTATCGTGCAAGTGTAAGACAGCTCTCAATTTCCTATTTTTATTTGCAGATAATAATCTTGAACAAAATCCTTATTGCCACATTTCCAAAGCAGTAAAGGCATTTAACTTTTCAAGTGGATCAAGTAAGACAAATAGTTTGGGGAACAAAACACGTCACTTCCAAAGAACTCTTACACATCACATATATCCTCAAAATGTTTTTGTAATTGTAAAGATACAGTAGTTGTTTTAAAATATGATCCAATGTAAAAAAAATAAATCCAGCAGTTTAGAAATCCCGGCTTTTATATTCTTTAACATCAGTAAGATAACACAGAGAATAAGCAAAGGACAGCTTCATGCTATCTGCAAAGCATGAAGGAGATGGGCTATTTGGCAAATATTCATGAAGGTGGTCTTGAAGCCCATTTCAGCAGGACAGAGCACCCGGGCAGCAGTTTGGCCCATCTCCAGGAGTCTGTGTCAGTTCAGCAGCCAGTGCTATCTAGCAAGGTCTCACCTCTTCTCCTGAGGGTTTGTGGATCGCACCTAACCCAGAGTCACTCACTCACTAACTCATACCATGAAGATCATATTAATTCCCAGTCTCCCAGACTTTGTACCCTATCTGTGCTTTCACTTTTCACATTTTTTGATAGCTCCAATTTTATCCATGTGAGGACAGAGCCTTAGAGCAAAGCTGGAGTGAAGGCTGTAGGCTCTGCAATCCTGCGTTTCACCTGCTCACCAGTTTCAAGCCTTTAAAGCAGTTGATAGGACCCACTTAGCAGAATCCTATTCAAATCTACAAAAACCAAGGGATAAATATTATTTTAACAGGGGTTTCTGGTTGGCTGGTCGGTTTGTTTGTTTGTGCAGGCAAGGGGGTGTGTTAGGTTTAACTTTACTATAACTAAGCCTATATAAATGCAAATACTGTTTCTGTAGATATAATTTCATAAAGCAAAACTCCCCGCAATCTTTAGCAGTGAAATTCAAGTGGCAACTGTGACAAGCAAAGAAAAATGAATGCAGTTAACTTCAGCCATCCCTGCTCATCTGAAAGCTTGTGTCAGTTCCTAAATAAGCTTTTCATTTTTCTATTCAGTCTGCTGATCTTTGTTGATTTACAGCATGAATGAGCATGGCACATTGCAACTTGTATAGTATATTTTTCCTAAATAATAAAGCATTTATTGCAAAACCATCAAGCCTTCTACTAGCTTTGAATTATTATAGCAATGAAGTGCCATGTTAACAACTCATTTACGTTGTTGCAGAAGACTCTGCATTAATACCATATGTAATTTAATCTCAATCAGGAGAAGGGACACCCCAAAACACACATAGAACTGACGATAAGTTACAACTCGATGACATTTTTCTAACGAAACCTTTCCCAAAATGGGACTCTGTCAAGTCCATCTCACCCTTCACCATGCGCTGTGTGCAAATTGGAGCTGAATGAATCACTCCTATGTGGCCCTCAAAGCTTCAGCAGACCCCAACTTCCTCTGCTGGAAGAAGGAGGAGGAAGTACATTTAGTGGAGATTTGTAAAGGTCTTATTGCTTTCAATAGCTCCACCCACACCTGCTGCAGGTTCCCAGAAGAAGACAATACCTTAGGAAGAATCTCCTGCTGCAATGCTAACATGCTGGGTGACTACAATAATATAATATTAAAAAAAAAATGGGGGAAAAAATATTTCCCAGGATATCTAATATTCTCCAGCTGTTAACTAGAAAAGATCCTGTTCTTTCATGTTCCTAAAATAGGCTGGATGCTACCACAAAGCCTGTCTTAAGCAACCATAAATAAAACCAGACCAGACAAATTTTCCTTTCCTGTAAAGTAAGATTAAATGCATGGATTTCAACATTATACATAATGTTTGAGGAGTGACCCAAAATACCAGTGATTTCATGGTGAGCATAGCCTCGATTTGTTGAATAGGGGAGCCTGACTGGAACAAGGTGACTTCATTTTTATTGGATAAAACAGATTTACATGGAAGCAGAAAGCATATCCTAGAAATGTACTATCTTATGACAATGACCAATCACATCCCTATCCACTTCTTCCTATGGAGTTTGGTGCAGAGGAAGATCACTAAGAAGAGGAAAATAATGTTTCAACAGTATTGTTTCAAGATCTTGACATTTAGTTCAGGTTATCTGTGAGAAATATTATATTTTTTGAGCACCATTTAATTTGTGCCCAAGTCCAAATTCTTCCTGTATAATCTTTCATTGCCATCTAAAAAGCTGTAAGAGGGAATATGTTGCTAGCTTCTTTAGCAACATATTTGCTAAAGACCAAGATTTGCCTAAGAATGCTTTGTACCACATCATCAAGCACCAGTCTTTGGCTGTGATTATTCAAGAATAGTTTGATTTACTCAGCCTTTTTTTTTTCTTTTTGTTTTTCTTATAAGACATTTCAAGGTAGGTGAACCTATTAGCATGCTGAATTGTTACTGTCATTTTCTATTTCATTGAAATTGCTCATAATAGAGGGCAGAATTTTACTTCTTATCTATTAGCTTTATTGTTGGTGTTGTTTTTTTTTCCTCTGTAGTGTCCCAGGATCAGTTCTGATGTAATTCACTTGAAAAAGCCTCCTACTTGGGTTCCATTTCCACCTCCTTCCAGGTGCCAACTACAAACAATCAGAGCAGTTCACCATATCACCTTGAGGTAAACAAGCCAGCAGCTCACCCCCTCCCACCAGTTGCCTCTTTCAGCCTAGCAAGGACAGGCAGCCCATTGTAGGCACGCAAGCTATATCCAACACTCACATAGGTGCTCTCCTAACCAGCAGCAGTGAGGGGTAACAGAGACCATAAAAAACAGTAGCCATAAAGTAAGAACTACTAAGTCTGCCCTGCATGTGAGATCATCTGTTGTTACTGTGAAAAACATATGATTGCCATAAAAAAAAAAAACATACAATAAGCCATAAAAACCCTATCTTACTAACCAGCCAACGGCATTTAATATGTTAATCTAACAACTTCAATGTCCCTTCCGCAAGAGTACACTTATTCTGCTTTATTTCACATAAATTACCCAGTCAAAAAAATCTTTTGAACTATGAGGCACAAATAAGCAAGCGTTATTGTTCACTGGTTGACTAGATAAGGAGTTAAACGTCTAGAGGTAAAGTGGAGGACAATTAATGTACTAGCCTGCTCAATTATCATACAATGCCCACTTCTCAGGGAATTAGAGCTATTATGATCTACTCCTATGAATAAACGAGAATTTCTGCTCTCAGAGGGCAATGTAATAGTTTTGGAAATAATCTTTTCATGAGACTGTGGCTTTATCAGTTATATTTTAGACTCAGTATAAACACTTGTGCATCACAGGATAGAAACTACAGACAAGCTTGTAATTTTAATTTTTGCTTGCATATTTTTTCTGTTCATTTCTCCTGTGCTCTTATTCTAGAAGCCAAAACAAAAGTAAATTTGGTTTTTCAGGTCTTCTCCTTTTGTAAAATGTTACCAGAAATCTTATATCAAAATAAAGATATAAATAATGATTTGAATAATACAAATTCTGCACAAATTGTTTTGCAATGAAAACAACACCCACTGAAAAATGTCTTGATGACATTCAACAGTATTGTAACACTTGAAAGATAATCAAAAATATCTTCAAAGATGAGAGGAAAAAATAAGAGTATTTCTATTCAAATTTCACACAATCTAGTAGAAGATCTGTTTGTATTAAATTTTATAGAAAAATATTATTTATTGGTCATTTTGACCCAAATATTTTGTATCTTTACCAACAGAATAACTGATTTTCTCCATAGCTGACAAGGTACAGAGTTCCATGGTCATTTTCCCAGCAGACCGAACAAACTTAAATATATGATACTTTTAATACAGCCTGACCACAAAAGAAAGCTTTAGGAGACCCAAATAGTGGACCATATGTGATATCAAATGGGCAAGCCATTAACATCAGCTGTGAACATATTGTACCAACTGGGAATGAAAATAAAACATTCAACTACCAACTGTTATAATCTGTAAATAGTCAAACCAATTCCTTTGGGTTCCAAAAAGGCATGAATAGGGTGACTCGTTGAGGTCCCATTGTCCTGTTCTTAGGTAATGCAGTATATTTGCTCTTGGGAAATACAATGCAGTCAGTAAGAGTTGATATCAGAGACATTCCATGTACGTTAAGGACTCCTGGATTTTTGAAAATATAGCTGAAGCTTACACACTAAGGATTATGAAATGAAGAATTCTTTTGAAGCAACTTTTCTGTGTACAATGCACTGTACCAATTTTAAAAAATCCCACTGTAAATTATGTTGAAAAACTGGTAGTATACTAGAAATTTATAGAGGGCACTAAACTGGAGAGAATTCATTGTACAGCTGGCAAGTACACTCCTACCTACTAGTTGCTTCACATTTAATAATGCATGTTATGAACAGATGGATAGAATGTCAGTAAGGCTCTCCGTATCATCAGTGGTAATGAAATACTGGACTTTGAATGCTTAATAGCACAGAAAACAAAAAGCCTGGAGGAAATTTGTCAATGTCATGCATGCAATACTTTAGCAGTGCTTTAACACTGTTAGTGTGAGGCCATATGTTTCTTCTAACAGCATCTACTGTAGCTGGGTGCCAAAAAAAGTTTGACACTTTTTATTTTTTTAAAACTCTTGCAACATGTTAAGAGCAAATACCCTGTGAATCAGTCAAGCAGAGTAGTCAGCAGACGTGCAACATCATTACTCTTTTTATTCTGTTTCTCAATGAAAAGAAGCTAAGGGAACTTGCTAGTAAACACTGTTCTTTATACCAGTTTTAGAAATACACTTGAAAGTAATTAAAAAAAAAAATAAATACAGAAATAAAGGCACTGACTTACCTGTATTAAGCAGTAAATCTCATAGTCAAGAGTCATGGAAGATGTAAAAC
The DNA here is from genome assembly GCA_002909625.1 of Bambusicola thoracicus. Lineage (NCBI taxonomy): Eukaryota > Metazoa > Chordata > Aves > Galliformes > Phasianidae > Bambusicola > Bambusicola thoracicus. The sequence continues at coordinate 19,057 of PPHD01002414.1, read as the reverse complement.
TGGAAAATAGTACAAGCATAAGTAAAGTAGAAACATACACAGCAGGCTCCAGAAATTAGGCATTCAAGAAGAACTAAACTCAAAGTTATCAGCTAAAACATCTAGGGAAAACACTCCAAAATAGTCAAAAGGAAGAGGAGAGAAGAAAGATGCCAATCTGAATGATAAAGAGATGCAGGCATGGCAATAAACTCACTAGGCACAGGTTTTCTCTGTGACATAAATGGAGAAGCAGGAGCCCAGCAGCACCTACCAAGGCTTTGGTGTCACCTGCAGTGTTGTTACCATGCCACACACTTCTCAGGGAACCCCATACTCAGAGCTATGTGTGATTTCCTGTTGCAACTAGCCCTCTGCAAGACACAGAGTTAGATCTCAACTTCAGAAATACAACTGGAATAATAAGCGTATTCTGTCAGCAGAAATCAATGAGAGCTTAACTATTGATTTTGGGTAAAGACCTATTGGACCAGTGTCAGGTGTTCAAGGGGCTAAAAAATCCTGGGGAAAGGTTCAAGTTCCTCAAGCAGCAACAGTGCTTCCTGTCCTGTGACATCCACAAATGTCTATGTTCTCCTCCATGTCCACCTTCCCCTTGCTGCCCTCAGCCCAATGGCTCTGAGCTGCAATGTGCCTGGAAACTCTGCCACCAGCCCAGACTCCAGACAAGCCCAGCTACTTCACAGACTGCAGAGGACTGCCACGGGTGCTGGTATCTTTTGGGACTTTTGCCACCACCAGACTCAGCTGTGAAAATGACCATTGTCTTCAAAAGTTATTAGAGAAGGCTGACAGCATTTCCTTGAAAAAGGAAGTTAGAAGTCATAGCATCAGCAACAGCTACACCTCCAAATACATGGAATGCATTTCAATTCAGCACAGAGCAGATGATTTTCCCTTCTGCAGCAGAGGGGGGTTGCAGAGAAGCCACCTTAGTCTACAGTAAAGCATTACCCTCTTCCTCTTGCTTCTGTTTTCCCTGGAAATATCCTGAGCCCTGACAACAGCAAAAAACAAATTTTTGGAAGTTCCAGAAGCACAAATAGGGATGCAAGTTTTCTGTGCAGGAGGGCACCAAGATGTGAGAAGAACTGAATAGCAGCAGGGGATCCTCATCCACCATGGCCAGAAGGGCTGTGCATCAAGAAGCAGAAGTAAAGCAAAGGAACAATTCTCAAAGAACTGATAAAAATATTCTACCTATTAGATTTCTCTTAGCTAGAATCTCATGTGTATGTTGGACCCTGAGAAAAAAAAAACCTGAAGAAAATGCTGTGGTATGCTTTTACTGATAGTAAATGTCATTCTCAGCCTAGAAGGTCTTAGGTAGGTTTTTCAAAACCAAAAGGATATTGATAGCTGAAGAAAGTTTCAAGAACGACTTCTTACGGGAAAAAATATAATAATCTATAAATATTTGAAGTGTGTAAAGCCATCAAGGGAAAGGGATATAACTAGAAATAGTGGAAAGAAAAAGCTTAATCTCAATAGAGTATCAGGAAAATCTTCCTGACAGTGAGATGTATTACCTTGTGAAATCGTCTCCCAAGGAGAAATATGGAAGCTTTCACTTGGGGTTTTAAAAACTGAAGTTGACATAAGACTAAAAAATGTTTTCTATGAAATAATCCTATGCTGTCAGAAAAACTGACTGAATGATCCATCCTGTCTTTTCTCTTTCTATGTTGCTTCAGACTTTGATGATTTGCTAACCTGTTGTAAACAGTCAAAGGTTATCAGAAAGGAGCTCCTTCAATTAATACGATGGATAACAAGATTACAAAGGTGATCGTTGTGAAAGACTATTACAAAGTATTTCTTTAAATGCTGAAAAGCAAGTGCTTTTCAGACAACAGATTTTTTTCCCCAAGACTTGACAAATATGACCTCAATCCTGTTTTCAAGTACATGCTTAATTTTAAGTGTGCTCTTTTTTCCCCATTAATCTAAAGACAGTCCAAACCTATAGTCTGAAACATGCCTGTACAAAAAGAATTTTCCAAGAATCCTTGTAAGATTTCCCCATCCTCAACACAGCACTGGCAGGTGTTGTGTGTAATCAAACTTAAACAAGCAAATAATGTCTTTTGCACCTTTATTAGCACCTTTTAAACCTGACACTGACAAGGACAGGCTAAGTTAGTTCAGAGCTGGTCAGAATTGCACACCTTTCTGCAGTGATTCCTATTTAATCTAACCAACCTGACTCTGTGAACAGCGTTAATGAATATATTTGGGAAAGGGTCTGTGAATTGTGTTCTACACCTTCTTCCTGAAATCATCCTATCACACATTTCAGTCACTATCAGCATTAATATTTAGCACACGGTGTAATTCATTTACTGCATTTCATTCGTTCAGTGCTGGGGGAGGGCACAGATCTTGTGCCCTGTAGATGTGTTGCAGTGGTGCCTGGCAGTAACCACGCTGGCACCTGTACAAACATAATTCCTGAGCAGGCACTGCTGCCACAAAACCAGAAGCAAGCAGAAAGCCAGGGTTTTGCTTACCCTATGAAAATACCTAGGGAACAAAGCAAGAACAAATCAAAAGGGGTGAACAGACTTTACTCTGAGCACCTGGAGACTGTAATAGAAAATGCTCACCCATCTAGAGCTTTAAGGAATTTTATTAGTTCTGCAGCACAAATACAACTTCTCATTAAATACTTTTCTGCCAATAAGTTGTAAATGATTTCCTCTAGCAGCGTTACTGAGAGCTGTTTTGGAAGGAGCTCTCCATTTATGTGCCTTAAATACCAATGGGCTATTTGTGTATTTTTTAAGAAATTCAGCCCACACATGCATGAACCATACAGGATACATCTGTAAGAATGAAATTACCAAGTCTTCTGCTGTCCAGCAGTACCATTTGCAAAGATTAAGTGGCTCTAAAGCACAGGTGTCCTTGGTCCCTAAATCACACTTTTTAACCCAGAATAACTCCCCAGTTTGGAAGAAACACAAAACCCCCAAAGTGCCCCAGAGATGCCACTCTGCCCCAGCAATCCTAAGACTGGCAGCACAAAGCACAGTTGGAGGAGGAGAAGCATCTGCTCAGGGGCTGCTCCTGCCCATCTCATTGGTAGCCAGCACCCCATCGCTTGCACGGACCACTCTCCCCTTCCTACCATTCCCATCTCTTCTCCTCAGTCCCACAAACTTTATCTTTCCCGCTCATTACAAGACTTTTGGTAGGGTTGTTTTATTGTTATTACTTTTGTCTGTGTTTTACAGCTGGCACATCATCCCCTGCTGCACTAAATCAACACTTCTGAAAGCAGCAGCCTTCGAGTGACTGGTTGGAGCTGCTGCTTGCAGAAGTGTCAATTTGGTACAGCAGCGGTTGGGGGTCACACCTGCAGAAGCAAAGGAGAGGCCCTATTTTATGCTTTAAAATGGTAAAAATGTCAGAGGGGAGGGAAATCTATATCAAGTAAAAAAAAAAGTGCAGAACAAAGGAAAAGAGGAAGAAGGGGGAAAGGGGCTAGCACGAAGAAGTAAAAGGGAAATAATGACACTGCACAATAGAACAAAATCAATGGGGAATAAGATGTAGGATTCTTGTAAGTGGGTATTTTCAAGGTAAAACCAGGTCATGCGCATATCACATAAACAGAGACCTGCTGGTAGTCCTATTCTGTTTTGTGGAGAAAGTTTGGCTCACTAAGCTTAAATTATTCTCTTAATCAACTATGCTCATTATAGGTTGTGATGTGCTTCTTAGCATAAATACTGGGGGATAAAAATACATATATTTCATAGAGAGATTGATTCCATGAATAAATTCCATGATGGAAGACCAAGAATCCTATACTTAGAAATCTGAATCAGCATAAATGAACAGAAATTCCTTCTGGAGTCAGTTGGTACACCCCCAGACTGAGCAGTCTTTAGAAGCCCCATTGGAAAAGTAGGTACCTATTACTATGACAGCTAGAAGGAAAATTAAGCAAAAACATAGATCCAAGAGGATAAATTACAGAAAAGAGCAACCTTTCATTTTCCACATTATGTAAATATGTAAATTCATCTAATGCATATTTCAAATACTATTAGCATTAATGTTTGACTTTAAATGATGCCCTTTGTTTCTTCCAATCTTTGTCTGGGAGCTGCTGTTTTCCTTGCTCTCTATTAACTTTCCAAAGTGTACTTGTAATAAGGGATTACAAACGAATGGACTGTTACAGTTCTAAGAGATATTCAGACAGTCAGAGTACTGTTCAAAAATTCAAATAAATGCACCAGTTATTTATCTATTTCTACAACAAGTGAAATCACCTCTCCTGACCCACAGTTACACTTCAGTGGCAGCAGCGCAGATCCCCTGATGCCTCCATAGCTTTGACCCTCTGGGTCACCTTATATGTGCCAAAGCAATCTCACTTTTTGTCTCCCTAGTTTTCCCTTACCAGCATCACCAATTCAGACAACAGGCTAAAGAAAAACAAAAAAGCAATAATCAAATAGATACAACTAAAAATCAGAAAGTATTATATTCAGACTAGATGTCCCCTAATAGGAAAATTCAGCATTGCATCACTTGAAGTGACAACACAAGTCAGCTTCACATGTTTTACAGAAATGTTTCAACAATTTCTCTTTTAAATGTTTATGGAGGACTCCATATTTAACCCCCTATAAACCAAATCTCAAGTCTGATTGTCATTGTCCAAATTATACACATTCTGACCACCTTCCCTCTTTGCACATCGTCTCAGCACAACACAGCTTGGTTTTCCTGCTGCTTGCTAACTGCTCCCTCAGGGTGGGTGCCCAACCACAACAACCTCTCTCCATCTGCCAACCTCTTGCTCCCCACACCACCAGAAGACAGCAGATTTTTGCCCAGCCCAAGCCCAGAAAGGCCCAATCATGGGTGAAGGAGCGTATTTTCAGGACACACATTAAACAGGGTTTCAAAACTAAGACATTTAACTATAAGAACTCATTATGCTCTTTATGTCCACTTCATTTTCCAAAGTAAATCATACTTACCCTTCAGTTACAGTCACTATTCTGTTGCCTATCAAGCAGATTTCACTTTCTTGATGCTCCTATTCAGCTCCATGCTTCACATTCATACAGTACTGAGATCTTCTCCTACACTGTTAAATTTAAACACTAAAAATTACACACTGAAAAAAAACATCAACCTCCAACTACATCAATATTTAAGTCAATGCTCAACAGCATGTAGTAGCTTAGGTATGTGGCCTTGTCTCTCTGGTGGCTTAGACTGCAGTACAAATAGCAGGGTAAATTTTACATAAAGAACTTCTTGACAGAGCCATCGGGTGCTAAAGAAGCCATATGTAAATTATAGCAAGATTAATACTATGTTATCTCAGTATATTATACTAACATATTGATGTACCAGTCTGATTGGATTGCTTTCTATAGGCATGTTCTAGCCATGTACAAAAAGATCCCCTAGGTCAAACACAGATTTCAAGTTTGTTACGGGGTCAGCCTATGTAAAACATATGGTACACATAAACAGGAGCAAAAGATGGCCCCCATTCATTAACTGAAATATATCTTCTCTTATCCTAGTTCTTGCAGCAATCCTCAAAGTAATTAAAAATTTATATGAAAAAAATTTAAAAGCATCTGGCTGACATGAAGCAAATTAATAACTGTTGAATTCATCTGTGTCCTTATCATTCACGTTCCACAGATAGTCAGTGTTCACTTAATTCTGGGTACATCAAATTACATGAATGTCTCAGACCATCTTCAAAAAGCTTATGTGTAGTGTGGACATCGTGACTTTTAAATAAGAGGACCTACTCCCAAACAAATTCCCATCTTTTGCAAGATCTAAAGTGTCTCAATAAAAAGTCTTGCAGTAAGAACAGACTCAGGGACTTCCAACATTTAGAAAAAAGTATTTTCCTTTCATCTTTACATAAATCACCTATTGAATGTAAACATACAAACTGTGAAGACTTCTTTAAAATGAGTTTTACTTTCTACTATCACCAATTCTTGCTCCAATTTACAAGTTTTACACTTTTATTCCTTTAAACTAGTTGTGATTTACTACTGTCTGTCTAGTAGCAAGAGTCAGCTCAGCTATTCCTGCCTCTCGGGGCTGAAGTCTTGTTCTGGAGCTGCTTTCGCTCTGTGTCTCTGTAGATGAGTGGTTGATAGATAAGAGACATTCCATAGCACTGAGAAATGAGCCGCTGTTAAACAACGACCCAACCACTTCAGTAACGCCTGCTCTGAATGGAATGAATTAACTGACATGGCACTTCGCTCTATCAAAAGGTCCCATGTTGGTGGCTGCGTTTTATTTGGTCCCTTGCTTACATCAGTTTCACCTGTGTGACTAGTAACAGATGCAAGTTATGGCATTTATGGCATATTATGGCACTATGTGGATGGGCACAATATAAATATTCCAAACAGAGCAGAAAAGCACATTTGGCTTTGTGTAATAGTAGCACATCTTATTAGCAGAGAAGGTAATGGATCAAGGTAAGGGAATACATGTCAGCTAAGCATACTCCATGTGACAGTGGCTGCAACAGCTGCTATTGCTGTGCTCTGGGCTCCTTTTACAGGTCATTGTTCAGCCAGGCCTATGCCTCAGAGAGGAAGCCAGACTCTCAAAATTACCTCAACTGGAGAGCTTTCCTCCATTAAGAACCTAAATCACGATTTCCAGAAAGATTCTTAGCCTGAATGATTGCACCACTGCTTAAACTCCAGAAATTTGAAGAATTTTATTTCTTAAAAGGTGAGAATTCACAGTCTCAAGCATTCAAATTAGAAAGTACAAGAAGTATTAGAGAAAAGCCATCTTTTGCTTATTTCTATGATTTCACAATACCCTGAAATTACAAAAATCCTGCCCAGCATACAGTCACTGTGACAGAACAACCCCAGTACATTCCCCAGTCTTGGGAGGTAACTTGTGATGACTGACATGGATAACCAAGTCATTTGGGATATCAGAAAGAGCTCGGGAGACGTCCTCAACTTGCACCCACAGCAGGGCACAGCTGGTCACAGCACTCTCACCACCACATAAATATTTCTGGATTATTTCTATAATGCTTTCCAACACAAAGACAGAAGAAGGTATTAATATCAATTAATTGTCAGTAAAATGACAATTTTGAATGTAGAGATAATACTTATTTTCCAACAAGTGTGTTGTTATGGAAGCAGCTACGAGCTGCCATTTGTCATAAAGCACTGTGCATGTGCAGCCCCAGCATGGGTTTGGGGCAGCTCTGCACCCAGCAAGGATTGTGCCCAGTAGCAGCTCTGGTCAATGGGGAAAGGAGCAGGGAGGGCAGTGTCAGTGCCCCAGGAGCTGCTGCAAGTCACCATGGTAAGCAGCCAGGTATATTTTTTTCTTAATCACCCCAAAACAGCGGATCACAACGTATGAAAAGATGGAAAACAAAATCCATCATCTGTACTGAGGGGAGAAGCCCCCAAAAACTAGACAATTCAGTGTTTCTCCTAGCAGCTATGCTTTCTTTTTTAGTCAATAGAAAGCTTACCAGCAGACATTTGGTTACACGGGCGCATGATGCCTCCTGAAGGCAGTGTCCACCTGCCAGTACCTGCCCTGAGGGCCTCATCCCACATCCTCATACGGCATGGCCCCACAGCCTCCACTAGCTGCCAGGCTGAACAGCAACAAACGTGAGCCCTAAAAGTCATTATCCAAGTTTCAGTAGCAAGAACTTATTAGTCCTCTTAATGTTTAAACAGACTTGGTAAAAACAATCTAGTAAGCCCACCAAGATCTAACCTTACAACTTTCTCATTTTGCTCATAACAATTCATTGCTTTACCTTTTTTCGCACAATAAAAAATTATTTTCCCTAGGTAATTACAATTCATTTTGTTTTCAGGTTTATATCCTTACTGTATTCACATGTCACGTTATATATACAATCCATACATATGTGAGCATGTTCAGGTAGTATTCAGATGGAGGAGCCAGAGAATTCCTTTCCAAAAAAAAGAAATCAATATTTCATTCCAATTATAAAAGAAACCAAATCTTCGAAAGCTGGAGCACAATGTAGCTACCCTGGAGAATAGATATTTGGTTTTTCTACCAGCACTACCCCTCCATAATTGAACAGCTGCAGAAAAGAAAGAGGAAACAAACACACCTAGAAATTCATTTTCAAACCCATGTTCATGGGAAATTTTCTACTCTATTGTGCTTTTGGTCACAACATGTGAAAACCAAGGTCCTTACTTACTGCTGTGTTCTTCTACAAAACAGATTAGAAAGGGGCAAAGCCATTTAATTTATTATACTATATGAGCCCTCACTCACTGGGGCAAATTAAGTACAGGGTCCACATACTTGAGGCGCTGAAGTCTACTGTTAACTACTAGGAGTACTAGAGTCTATGGATTAATTTGTTCATTAAGCAGATACTATTTTTTCTGGGGGAAAAAAAAAAATCTGCTATGTTCTGATTAAAAAACAGCACTGCTGTCTGTAAATTTTTAAGCGCCTGAGTCATTCCTGATATTCTAAGTAAGGTATCAGTCAAAAGGACAAGGCAACATTTTAAATATATCTATTTTAGAAGTAGAAATCCTATTTGTGTATTTTCAGGGAGAAGAGGAAAATACATCATAAAATATGAATTTAATTTTTATACGAATATGTGCATCTATATATATATAGATAGATGTATAGTCTTCTACACTGAAATCATAAATGTTTAAATGCATCATCTGCTTTTGTTCATTTCACATTTTCGGGGAAGGAAAGAAAAGAAGGTTCTTTACCGCAGTATAAAGAAAGATGTTCTAATAGCAAAAGATCCAATTAAAATAATAGGGCCATTTATTTCTGTAGGATTTCACACGTACAAGAGAAATGCTAACCCTTGGGAGAATGTTCTCAGTTCATTTAACAATATATGTTTCCTCCTATATGAAAACTTTAGCTTTTGCATTATAACATCATTGCTAACAAGGCACACGTATCTATCTCATAAGTAGATGGAAACGCGGATGTGGGAAGAATGATAATGGTTCTTTATTCATAATGCACTAGGGATATACGTGCATCTGTTTTGTACTCACACTGAGTAGATCTTTCCTCTCCCTACATTTAATAAACACACTCAAGAAAGGCTTTGCACTCTGAAAGACAATAAAAGGATTAGTAAAGAAGAACTAAGAGAGATCAGTAAGGAAAAGAGCTGTGAAATGAAACAAAAAAAAAGGGGGAATTCATATTCCAAGTCCCTGACTGCTGGAACATTTAATGGCAGCTGCAACAGAGGTGACCTCCAGGGCACCCAGCTCACACAATTCCACCAGCACAGAGCATAGCAGGTGGGTGCCATGCCACCAGTACCCCTTGCCCACCAGGACCCTTGCACCAGCTCACAACCTATTGCGGACAGGCAGTCCTGTCACTGCTGCTGTCACCAGCCCAAGGGACAGCATCACACCTGCACCCTGCAGCTCAGGAGATTCTGCCTTCGTGCTGGCATCAGGGCCCAGGGCTGGGTTGATGTACAAAGTAGAAAAGCTGAAATTACAGGGTGCTTCAAATTCTATTTCACATGTTTGGGGACCCAAAAGGAAACAAAATCAAAGATGGATGTCTTGGGCTATGATTCTTTCTATTGTTAAGATGAAGATGTTCAGGACTGGGACCAGGTTTACCAACTCTGGGGTTTTTAAAGTTACAATTAACTCATACTGCAAATCTCACTGCCTATTCTTCTATATTACACAATGTTGCAGATCGACCAGTTGAGCTATTAATGAGCAAAGATTATTTTCTGTAGATCAGTTTCCACTGACCGTCAGCACACAAATATTTCTACCTAGCCACAAGAACAAGTGCAACACTAAGATTTGAAAGACCAAATCCCTAACTGAATTAAGGCAATAATCTCAAATTACAGATACAGTCCTACAGCCAAAATGTCAAAATGATGTCCATCTAATTTGGCATGGAAACACAGATGATGTGATACGGTGTCTCATGGAGTGCACATATGGGACAAATCTCTAGGAAAATGTGAGTCATTGAGTACCTTTCTCTGCATACGCTGCTTGTGAGCCCAGAACAACACAATAGTGCGTGTCTTGTATATCTGATTGGTTCTATAAGGTTTTTCATCTAAATTCAAAATATAACTGTGTTTAGATATATTTGAAAATTTTATTGCATTTAGTTATGAGATATGAATTTTTACTGAGAGATTCTGGGGCACATAACATTGCCTGATCATTTCAAACAAGTTAATTCTGAAATGGGCTTGAATCAATAACACAAAAGAGGCAGTAAAACCAATTTTTACGGTAGTCACGGTTGCATAAAATAGTATCAAGACAGGCAGATTGAAAGCTCTGTGCATCACAAATATAATTTGCAACCAACTCTAAGCACAAAGACGAAATAGATAGGTGGAAGATATAGATAAAAATAAATGATAGATACATTGGACAGAAAAGGAAACTGGTTGTGAAGAAAGAATGCAGAGTAATTGCTATCCAATAAGGTGTGGGGGAAAAAAAATGCCATGCAGGTAATTCAAGGTAAATAGAATGCTTTAAAACTTATGTAAAGGTTCTCCTCTCACTCTGTTTGTAAGACATAGACAGACAGAGAGTGAATGTATAAATAAGTATGTCACAGCAATACTTTGCTTTTAATGAAAATGGATTTTTAATGATCCAAAAAGCTGCATTTGTTTCTGGCTTGCTCCATTTCCAAGCTATCAGCTGGAAATAGGTACAGCAAATGCACTTGTATTCCACATCTTTCATGAAATCCCAGGACTACCAAGCATCCATGTGCAGCAAAAAACAGAGGCACCATTATGCAGAACAGATAGAGTAAAGCTACCTGCTTTACACTGTTTCTCTTAAACTGTGTAGGTTACCTTGGGCTCTATCTGCATGAGCTGAGGCAGATGTGCAGCAGCACACCTTTCTACCTTTTCCTGCTCAAGGACACTCGTTAGAAGTGGACCCTCCTTTTCCCACTGGGCACACCATGCTGAATTACTCTGCATGAAGTACTGAGTACGCAAATACCTGACAATGTAGCCTGCAGATGAAGAAAAGCCACCAGGGAAAGGAGTCTGATGCAATCTTTATCCATCCTGTCTGGGCACAAGTTCTTCTTTCCAATGTCAAAGATCTATTACAGTCTGTAATTACCATCACACTGAAAAACTTGTACTAATGTACTAGATATTCTAACCAACATATTTTCCTGTTTGTTCAGACAGGCAACAGTATTTGTAGGTCTTCAGCCTCATCAGAGAGCAAAGTGACACTCTCCTTAGTGCTCCTTCCATCTGTAAAATCCCACCTGCAAGTAGCTGCTGTAAGGTAGGTTCACACGTTGGAAAACTCTGCAATACAGTTGTCAAAAAGCCATGGCAGCACTTAGAGTGAATGAGGACTCTTCACCCTCAACAATTCCCAGATATCATTTGCGCACCATGCATTATTTGAGGGGAAAGAAAAATACCCGTGTTTATTTCCTGTGTTGATGCTTTTACTTCTTTCAAATATTAGAAAGCATGGGAAGCAATTAAGAACAAGAGCAGTACTGATGGTGCAGAGCAAGCCTCTGAGGTGCTACACAGCTAGTTAAAAAAATGTGGCAGCACACTTAATGAGCCAAAGGGTATGGCCTTCGTGAAGGGCTCCACAGAAGCAGAATCAAATGTTAATTGCATCGTCTTTTCCTTTTCTTAAAATAAATAAATAATAAATGATCCCATTTGTCAGGTACTCCCAAACTCATGCACTTTCCATTTTGTCTGCTGTCCTTTCTCAGAATGCCTGCCAATTAATATTTACCAAATGTTTCTCCCTTCTTCATCTAAATCAGTTCAGAAACTGCACCTGTTCCATGAGACCTATGTGAGCTTCTGACAGCTGGTGTTTGAGAAAAAGCAAGTTAAGCTACAATTTTCTTTTTAGGAACCTAACTGTGTTAGACTGGAGTCAAGAAAAGCAGAGCTAAGATTAGCTGTGCTAGTACAAGGCACCAGCAAAGCATGCGGGGGGATGCAGCTCCTTCGCTCTGTCCCATACCATCAAATGGGGTTGAAACGCAGCAAGGCATTCAGCAGTTATTTAGGAGATGCAGACTGGATTAACGGCATGGCTGCGTCTGCCTCATTTCCCCAGAAAGCTTGTCAAAAATAAAAATAAATTAAAATCTGTACAAGAGGCAGTTTTTGAAAGATCAAGCTTCAGAAAGCCGCAGTATTCAAAGCCAGGGATCATTTTAAGCAAGAAAATGTAACAGGCCAGTGAAGAAAAGAGCTTCAAAATCTTGCAAGAGCTACTGTGGATGACAGCCAGAGGATGCAGCAGAAGCCAAGGCACAGACAGCAGAGCCACTTGCCAAAGTACAGACTCAGTCCAAACTTCACTTAAAATAAAGTTGTTACCAGTGCTTCTGTGTAGCGGAGGAAAACAATCAGATTTGCCCTACAAGGCTGGACCAGGATTTAGCAAGGAGCCAGAGGGAACTGAGGTTGTAAAAAATGGAGAATCATATATTGATCAAGGATATCACGATTTGCAAAGCCCTAATATTTAGGAGAAAAAGAAAAAAAAGGTCAAAATGATCAAATAGGGCACTTTTTTGAAAAAGTGCACTTGAATTGCCAATTCTGCCAGGGGCAGATTATCATCAGGGTGAAAACAAAGAGGGAAATATAGAGAAACAGTGTCTGTTGTGCTATTGGATACTGTTCACACGCAGGCATAGGGTGCTGTCACTGTCTGTTCCTCTCTGCCTAAAACCATACTTCTACTTTAGCATTTCCTTAGCACCCTCCCTGCAGCCTTGGCAAAGTGCACATCAGCACGGAGCATAACGTTAAACAGACACTCCAAGTAGTCTGCGTAAGTTAGAATCATGAGTCAAGAACCCTGCACTCTGCTGACATTCAGAACTCGGTGTTACTGGGGCAGATGATCACCATCGTGTTGGGTAGTCCCTGTGCAGCCAGTCACATCCAAGCCCATAGGTGGACTCAGCCGCCTGCTGGTCCCAGTGCCAAACACAGGCTGTGATGTGATCCTGCACAACAGAATCTCATGCTCATTTCTGCATTATGCCAGAGACACCCCCACACCAGAGCAACCTTTTCACGGGGTCCAGTTCACTCATGTACTGTGGCTCACACAAACTAGCTCCTAATTTACCACTGGAGAGCTGACGGATAATTGAGAGAATTTATAATATTAAAGACATTTTAATGTGTTATTTTCAAGTACCATATTTAAATGGTATCATTTCTCTAAAGCAATACCTCCTACCCTCAAGTCATATTTGCTAATTCTGCATTTCAATGCATGCCTTTCTCACTGAGTGTTTTAATAGTTATGCCCACACATTTTTTAAAACCCTGTTGAAATTATGGTTTTGATTAATATTTATCATCAGCGAAGGTGTGAGGTTAATCACAGATGCAGGCAGCTGACATGCAAGTCAAACTATGTTTATTCAACGTAAGTTTATTTGCACTGACAAACTACTTTTGAATGTGAGAGGCAAGTCAACCAAACTAAGAACCAATCCAACACAGGCAGCCCTGTCTAACTATGCTTAATAACCACGGGAAGTCAGAATTTTCACCATCTTTCTTACCTTTCACTCTCAGAAATTAATGCTTTCTTAACTTTTCAATGAGTTTCTCAAATGGGCATGTCAGCTGAGAGTGATTCTTTTCTGCTTTATTTTTCAGTATGTGGATTGTTAGAAAATTATCTTCAAATACCTGCAGTTCTCACTCCCCAACCATTACCTCAGCAGTGAATAGTTCAGATATTTTGCATTCTCTTCTCTGATTATACTAAGCATATGCAGAAATGCTGCTGCCACCCACACGCACAGGAGGAATGCCAGTGGTTTGTGGTGAAATTGGTTTTGGTTTTTGCTACTTAGATGTTATTACCAGCATTAATGCAGCTCCTGATCCCTTTTTTAATTTTATTACTTTTACAATCAACCTACTTTTTATTTTTAAAATGCCTCTTATTCCCCACATTGCGGTGAACACCTTTGCATACAAACACTCCTATTAAATACTTTGCAAACTAAACAAAGGAGAAAAAGTACTTAATCCACCTTATACTTGCACTTGTCATAGAAATCTCTGAATGCATTTGGTGCACACCTGGATAAAAGAATATTTAGACAATTTAACTGAAATTTATTCAGGTCCTTTAAATCTCTGCTCTCATAAATACCTATGACAAAGCCCTGTGTAGTTCCTGAGAGCATTCCTCAGTACAACCCGCCTGAGTGAGACTTTCTGGAATGTACAGGTGAAGTTCTGAATTCCCAGCTGCAGCTGCAACGAGGCAAAAGACCAGATAAGCATAACCCAAAGGATTCTTATTAAGTTTTTTTTTTTTTTAAGTTCTTAAGTGGTTGACAAAGTGGTGGTTCTATCCATAAATAAGGTATTTTTATTACAATCTAAGAAAATCAAGACTGTAACAGTGATTAATTTTTTTTAATAATCTCAGTGCTTAAAGACTTCCGATCTTAATAGGGCAATTGTGCACCTCCGTTGTGTTTCAGCAGAACTATTAGTCTCTGTGCTGTGTTACTCTAATTGCAGACTAATGGTTTACACTACCATAATAGCACTACATATTTTACTAAATGGAGTACAGTATCTAAAAAGTGATTTAAATTGTTCCAGGACTGTATATTCAAAGATGAAAAAAACCTTCTCTTTTTCTCTGAATTGGGAGTAAAAAAGTTGTCAAAATATGATTCTTTTTTGTCTTCTTAATAAATTGGGCAGAAAGTATTACCAGAAGTAGAGATTAAAAAGTACACCATGGAAGAATTTAGTAAAATATGAAAAACCTTTTGTGATGTTTTGATACTCCGATTGAACTGGCTCATGCACTTTACTATGTCAGGTTACCAAAGAACGTTAATTTATTATTAGTTCATTGTTTTAAATTAATATTTTTTTAAAAAATGTATTATTATTCGGAATTTCTGATTATTTACTTTAATAAAACAAAATGTTGCATATCCTGAGAAATATCTAAATAGATCCAGACAGGCAAGGCCAGTGGAGCAGCAAGCAGCCCATCCTTCTCAAGAAGCCACAGCCCAGCCCAGCCTGCCTTTGTAATGGCCACAGCAGCAAGCTTATGTGCTACTGACCAGTTGTTACTGACCAAAGGCTGTAAGATCCTTTACACATTCTGAATGTTCTTTCTCACAAAATTAACTCAGTGAATGAAGTCAGACTACATAATTGAGGAAGGACTACTAATCCAAGTAAGGATTTGCTAAATCTTGACATTACCATGAAATGGTAGTGCACCCCATAACACATGCTGCCTTGCTACCTTGGATGCGAAGCCAGACTTCCGTAACTCCAGAAACAGCCCTGAAGTTATCGCTAGGATTGTTCAGACATCCTAGTCCTGCCACAGAGCTGCAGAAAATTAAGAGCTTCTTTTTTATATTACTTTATTACTTACAGAGTATGTGGAACAGCTCATCATCCCTTGATCTAGGGACTGCCAAGATCAATGGTCACTTCTTGCCTGGAGAAAAAAAAATCTATTCTTTTAGAACAGGATAGAAAAAAAGTTTGTCTTTTAATTCTCACAAGAGCAATTTGAAGAAAAGAATTGAATGCAAAATACCTTAAATAACAAATTAAGCAATTCACATACTAGATAATTTTTGAGCATGTACAAAGGTGCCAATAAGAACAACACATTTTTCACACAGTGAGGGAGAAGCCTCAAAGATGGTGCTTCCTCCTGCTAACACTGAACAGGACTAAATGTGAGTCCTGCCCAGGCACAGGAGCATCTCTCTAGCTGCAAACATTCCCACAGAGGAGAATATCTCTTCTAGGATAAAAATAATAATAAAAAAAAATATAGAAGAGTTCGAAAAGGGAAAACTTTACTTAAACAAAATTGCATCCATGAAATATCATTTTTGTTCAAGAGTCATAAAGTTTTAATTTGGTCTTTTGTTCCCATCAGGAAATACTTTTAAAAACCTGGAGATCTCTGAAAGGATTTAGTTTTGCAATATACAGACCTAACCTATTACTCTTAGATAATTACCTTGCATAGTATTCTAATTTCATGAGAAATTTAGTTTTAATTTATAGTTTAATTGTCCTACTTTAGGAATGCTTGTCACCTGTGTCACTTCGTGACTTATAATTGTAATCCTCATTTAATTATTTACTTCAAGGGAGCATTTTAATTATGGATATTACCATATCTAAAGTAACTTATACTTGAGGTTAGTGAAAATTTACACAGTAGACAGCTCACATATACTTCCAATAGCTATAGCTCTCCTTGCACGTCCTGCTGCAGAAACTACTCCTGAGACTGCAGAGCAATGGTATTTTGTTCCTCACTGACAGTTGTCTCGTTGTACATGTTCTTCGGTCCCATTTTCAAAGCAGACTTTCAAATCCACATCTCAAGAAAGCAGCTCAGGTGAAGTTTTTCTACCCAAGAACAGAAATTAAAATACACAGATGCTTTATGTGTGCTCTCAGCAACCCCCATCCCTCCCACCCTCTCTCTACACACCTATTTTGGAGGTAGACAAAAGAGGGGTCTTGCAGGGCTTCCCAGCCCTTCCCAAAGCCCTGACAGCATTCACATGGCCAAGGTGCACCTCCCTGCACCCACAGCCCAGCCCATCACCTTGGCTAGAGAAGTCACAACCAGAATGCCAGAGATCAACATTAGTGGTAAGTGCAACATACCCAGCTGAAATATACATGACAAGATAATAACTTCTCAGTTTTAAGATTGATCCTGCAAATAATATTTGTATTTAGGGTCAGCCATACAGCACTGTCTCCATAGGGAGGACAACAGAGCAACCAGTCTCTGTAGTGGTCAGTAACAGAGGCCAAGGAACCATGAGAGATGCAGAGTAGAGGTGTTTCTCTGGTTTATTTCACCAAATCTGAGCAACCAGTGTTTTATGAGTCATTTGAGCTGAGGGCTGCATGTCAGTTGTCAGCTGTAATAGCCATCCGTTAACCAATCTTTCATGAATTTATCTCTTTGCAATCTCTTACAGTGATCTCCACCTTCTAATCTATTGCATTAAAAACATATATATAGTTTTTGCTTTGTGTTTGCTTTAAATCTTCCAAACTTGTGAGTTTGTCTGCTATCGCAGGGTCATCTTTCCAATAGTTTTAACTTCCAAAGCAGTCATTTCATCATCACATGAGCTGGACTCTGCAGCTTTCCTGCAGTGCACCATGCAATATTTCTTCTTTTCCCTATTTAAAAGAATGGTCACAGCTGCCTTTAATCTATGGTTTTTGTCTGCTGCCTCACAAAGCATCCTAGGCTTGGCCACACTCCCTAGCAAGTGAGAGTTCTCAACACCTTTCAGCACTGAGGATATCAAGTTTCCCATCTGAAATTGCTTACCTCGTCAATTGCTAAGGGCTCAGTTTGGAAGTCATTAAAAATAATGAGAATGCTGGCATTTGTCCCAGTAATAATGGCACTGAATTTGGTGTTACTTTTCTACTTTAAGACATTTGTATATATCCACAAATCATTTAACTCTTATCTTTATACTAGTTTTAATGAAACTAATGGCTGCTGAAACAATGAGATTCCTATTCTCCTTTTTATTTAAATAAGTGTCTGCCCACTCTATTATGTGACATAAACACTTACACAGCATATTGCATCACAATATTGCCCCAAAGTATTTACCAGGATCGCCATATCCATCACTAAAATGCAAGCACTTCTCAGTCAATAAACACTTCAGCTGACAATAAAGTCACAGGAGAGTTTGCAGAAGGAGAACTGAAAAGCAACAAATCCAATTTGTCCAAAATACATTTAGAACCAGTACTGCTGGTAGATTCTCACAGGGTCTTGTATTTTCTTTTCCATCTATATCTACTGTAGCATTTTTCCTCCTAGCCACATGTGAGAGGGCTGACTCCTTATCAACTTACTGTGCACCTCATCATCACTCCTGTAGGGTCCGTATTTTACAGGCTTTGACAAGATAATGAACCCTCAATAATGTGCTGCAGGCCATCACAAAAAGCAGCTTTAAAGCGTTTCATTAATCCCCTCGAAAGAGAAAACACCAGTTGTTGCAAAACACATATTAAAAGTTTAAAAGCCTCGCCCTTATTTTCAGCATCTAATTTAGGAACTAACATAAACTTTCTCACTGCTACATTTTTCCTGATAAGAACAAGTCTAAATTGCATACTTTGAAATAAGCAGCAGTACTATTAATCTGAAAAAAACCACCATCTTCCTTCAGTACATTTTTCATCTACCTTTTATTACTCTAAGAGTGTATTTAAACTGCACATGAAAAACCAGTAGACGGATTCAAAACTCACAGATCCAGTACTTCTATGCCGTGAGAGCGAGAGATTTCAGCCCCGAGAACTGATCCCAGTACATGCAGTAACACATGCATTTCAGCATCATCTGCCCACAGATAAGATACTTCTGAGATGTGCAGGGTGTGAACACCAAGAACTCTGGAAGTCCATCACACTATGAGGAGTCCAGGAACCATGGGCTGCTGCTGAGAACCATATCCTCCTCTCAAAATCAGTAGGGCTTAGTATGGCTTGACTCACTAGCATATCTAGATGGGAGCAGAAAGCCAGCAGGCAGGTATGGGTCAAATAATAATTCAACCAACAACAAAACTATGAGAATTACCTTCATGAGAAAGCGTGCCGAATGCTTTGTAAATGTGCATTATGTGCACATTTTAATTTGTAAATTTGCATATGTGAATATCTGAAGAGGAATATTACCATTACATAGATCAGAATAACTAAAATCTTGCAAAAATTAATCTAAAAGCCTTCTTGGTTCTGGAAATGAGCCACTCAGTTACTTAAATAACCATTTTTAAGGCTGTTAAATGTGTAATACCTTTTCAAGGAATTTTCTTTGCATTTTTTTAAGTGGTGGACAACGTCTGTTTTGGAAAGACATTGGTAACGTTCCCATTGGTCTTTGCATCATCTTCTATCTCA
>PPHD01002413.1:11983-30621 GCA_002909625.1 Bambusicola thoracicus | reverse complement strand
CTGAAAATGAATGCTTAGAAGAAAGAAGAAAAGTGATATTTCTCTAACACATACTCAAGCTCCTAGAAATCTGTGGAGTAAACAGCTCTTGACACACTGGTTGTATCCTTGTGGTCAAAAACCTTATACACTTTTTTTCTCTTAAGAATTTCCAGTTGTATTGTATTTGCAATATTCTGAACACAGCCTTTACAGTACATTTGCTGTTTGGTGTACGTCTACATTTAAGCTCTTCACCATGTATGCACAACTGTAAATAACAACTAAAAATTCTGAGTATGGGATTTGACAGTGATGTTTAAAGAGCGGATTACTGTTTTTCCTTTGATAGTGCAGTTACAGAAAAACAATAATTTCTCATGAAGAAAACTACAGGCAGGAAGGTGTGTTAATGAACAACATTATGGAGATCTTCATACTTCAATAGACTGTTGAAACTTTGTAAAACCCTAGATGCTTTACTGTCAGTTGCCAATATATAATAGAAACACCATTTTTATTTATTTCCTAGTTTAGGTCACCACATACTTCCATGGCCTCAGGTCAGAGGTCATATCTTTTTAAGGTGCTATTCAGAGCACTGCAATTTTTCTTGTCACATGGAGAACATGGATTGGATTGCTGCTTAAGATTTATATTCTTACTGGCCTGAACCAGAGCAAAGTTTCTACTACAACTTAAGGAAAACAGCTGCAANTAGGTCACCACATACTTCCATGGCCTCAGGTCAGAGGTCATATCTTTTTAAGGTGCTATTCAGAGCACTGCAATTTTTCTTGTCACATGGAGAACGTGGATTGGATTGCTGCTTAAGATTTATATTCTTACTGGCCTGAACCAGAGCAAAGTTTCTACTACAACTTAAGGAAAACAGCTGCAAACAGCTAAATGCAGGACAGAAATATGGAACAACGCTAGGTAATTCTATTCATAAATCAGTTATTATTGATATAATCATGACCTTTTTGAAATCTTGTTCCAGTTTGGTTTGTTGACTCTACCAGTCCTCATCCTTTTTACAAGGTAGTTATCAAGAGGTCAAGCCCAACTGATAACAGCCTTTGCCTCTGAAGTGATAACAGGGTTGCAGGCGAACAATAGCATGAACAGTGGCTGACCCTGGAAGCAGTAACTACTGCCTTCTCAAAATGCTGTTAGATCTTGAGCAGCAAACAAACCAAAACACAAGATATAACATAGCACTTACCTGAGCCTTTAAATGATTTATGCAAGTGCTCCATACTAGGTAATAAACAGTAACTCAGTCATCACCCTCTTCAGATATTTTTCTACGTTGTTTGTTCAAATTGCAATAACAGTTTGCAATAAGAAAGTGAAATGAATACTCTTCCTAAAAAATATTGAGATAACTGATCTAGTTCTTTAGCAAAGACTATTTTATGGGATTCATATACTCTTATTTTAAAGATATATTTTAAACAAAAAGCAAAACACTGAAGATGCTCATCGGTAACAAATACATGAAGACTTCAAAACCTCTCGTTTTCCTTTTTTCTCTACAGCCTCTGTCCTGAAGCACAGGCAGTGTGAGAATGTACCAGTGCAAGAGAAACAAAAGTACACAAGAGAACAAAGAGAACCTCTAAATATTCAATAAACAGCCTGTGTTATCTCCATTCACTTTAACCTTTGGTCCCTAATAGCATCTCACTCTGAACTGAAAAAGGAACAGTGTACCAATGAAAGCAACCATATGACAGATTTTAAACTCTGTAGTTGATATGGCCTGTAATTGATGAGCTAGTTTACTATACTTTTTCATCACCCAGAAAGCTCTTGAGAGACCCAGATATCATACAGCAGTATTTTGTTATTGTTATTATTTTAAATCATAAAAATCTAGATGACTTTTATGCACTTCAATTGCCTTATATGTGTTTTTTTTCCCTATAAATCTAGCCATGTAGAATTTCTCTTCTGTTCATAAATTGAAGGATCATCTGGCAATTTTTGTACATATGTTTTGGAAAAAAAAAAAGGTGATGCAGATAGGAAAAGAACAAAATGAGGGGTTAGAAGAAAGATGATCAAAAGGAAGTCAGTGGAAACAAGATTTTGTTTGTGAATTTTATCACAAGATAAGCTAGTGCACATAACTGGAATATCCTGATAAAATCCTAAGGTATCATTTTAATTCCTTACATGAAATTAAAATCTTTGTAATTTCATTGTTGCTTACCCTTGCACAATGCATAATATGAGGGCTGCTCTGAAATGAATGCCTCCTATTTTACTATGTCAGCCCATGATGACATCAGAGGCAGATATTGGTGGTATGGCAGTAGAGGCTGAACCATTCCATCAATATCCTATTACATTTTGTTGCCTGTGAGACAGATGGCAGCAGAGGGACAGTCTGACACAATGGCGTCCGACATGGAAGCGTTTGTTAAGTAATGGTCTGTCATTGAATCCCTCCATGCAGAACAAAAGGCACCCGCTAACATTCATCAGTGCTCACTGAACACTTATGGGGACCAAACAGTGTATGTGAGCACAGTGAGGCAGTGAGTGCTATGCTTCAGCAGTGGATCACCTCTGCTGGTGCAGATGGTTATGGGTGTGGCATGCAGGCTCTTGTTTCTTGCTGATAAAAATGCACAGCTAATGGTGGTAACTATGTTAGAAAGCACAGAAAAGGTGTTTTGTAGCTGAGAATTTTCTCTAGCAAATAGTGTTTTGTGTTCTTTGTATCTGCTGTAGTTTCTATGGAAATACATAGGAGGCTCTACTTTTGGAGTTACCTATGTATACACATTTACATTTCACGTATGTTCATCATAATGAAATTATTCAAAAAAACTTTTTGTTTGTTCTTATGGATATTCCAGCAAATCAGTTCTGTTGCAATATCTGTAAAAACAGCTGAAGGAAAAGCTATAGAAAGGTAAATTTAAGCCTAAATATTCACACTAGAAACTTGATTGACTATAATCAGCCAAGTAAGGGGCAGGAATACAGTATGACTTATCCAGATAAACCTCATCAACAGATCATATACTTCATAGAAATCCATATAAGTACATCTGAAGAAACACTGCTCCTTTGCAGCTTCCTTTGCTGTTTCTGCAGAGAATTTGAATTTCCCGAGTATTAACATCTCACGTCTTTTACTGTCTTTGTTTTGTTTGCAACTATTCTTTCTACAAAAGTTTAAGTGCTTATGTAGAGAACTGAAAAACAGCCAGCATTGTATTTGTGTCTGAAAATTGTTCCGGAAGGTAGAAAGGGCGTTCAGAAGATCCTTTTAAACTTCTTTTTATCACTTGTTGTCTTTGTTCTTTTTTTAACCTTAAAAAAAAAAAAAATAGAACAAAAACAAACACACTGTACTTTTGCACCATTTCTGGGTACAGCAGCTATTACATGGCTTTTGCACAATTACTAGATTTCAATAACACTTAGCATTTCTCAGAGATTGGCCTCCCTCACTTCTCCCCTCTCTGTACAGCTCTCAGGTGTGTGCAATGTAATCATGCTGCCTTTGTCATGCTGCTAATGAGAAGGCACACGTTTTAACATCTACAGAATACCTGCTATACCTTGCAAAAAGTCATGCGATTTCTGATATTCCTGTAGCTGACACATGCAGCACACCCAAGAAAACCCGTTATTGAATTGAGGGCTGAGGAATGGTAAAAACTGACTTTCTGTGAGCATCAGTTGTCACAATCTGCTTTTTTTTTTTTTTTTTTTTTTTTTTTTTTTTTTTTTTCTGTACTGGTGAGTTAGTGCTACAGCACTGTGCTGCAGTGATGATCACATACAACAAAACATAGCACTGGGTTAGCAACTGCTGATCAAATAAAGGTGAGAAAAATTTCAAGGTATTTTAAAAATCAAACTATGACTCCTACTTTTGGTAAGACATCCTGCAATTGTTGCATTTTCCTCCTCCACCTACTTCCATTGTGTGTGCATGAATACACATATAATTAAAAATATCTTGCTACGTGTATTTAGAAAGACAATACGGGAGTGACTACACATAAAGAACAAAGATACTTTCTGAATAGGTGTAGGTCAAGTCTGAATAACTTCCTTCATTTTAGTGCTAGCTTTTATTCTATCCAGCATCCATCACGCTTCGCATTCATGACAGTTGCAACTCAGAAAAGATGCAGAAAATTTGCAACCTCATATAAAGCTTTTGTGCTCTATCCTCCCTCGAACTATACCAAATACATCAATTTATCCCTACTGCAAAGTCACTGGTAACTAGAAGTTTTGCCAGCACCACCCATTCACTTATTAGCATATGTAAATCTTTCCACATTTTCAAGGTATAGTCTGTCACACAAAGCCCCACACACCCACATTTTTATCTGTTTGTACCCACATCTCAACAATTAAAATAAAATAAAAGACAGCTTATCCAGACAAGTGTATAACCTCTGAACTTGCTGCAGACCACGTTAATGTCTCTGTGTGGACATGCAGTATGAGTCACTGACAGTTATGTAAGCATGTCTGAAGACACCAGCTGAACATAGATTTATTTATGCATGGTTTTCATTTATTTCCTATGCTGGAAAAGATGTAGCGGTTGAAAACTGCTTGCATTATGCTGGAGTCTACAAACATAGCAATGTTTTTTCCTCATACTGGGGTACCTAATACCTGTAAAATCCAATTCTCTTTCTAGTAACCGTTGAAAGAATTAAACTGCACAGCGGAAGGTTAAACTTGGTTTTCTCAAACTCTTTCCTAGCTCAAGGAAGTTACACAGCTGTTGTGGTTTAACTCAGCAGGTGGCTCAGCATCACATAGTGGTTCACTCATTCCAATCCCTTCCCATTAAAAAAAAAAAAAAAAAAAAAAAAAGAAAACAAAAAAAAAAAGTAGAACTCAGGGATTGAGACAAAACAATTTTCTAAGTTACAGAAAAGGAAATGGGGGGAAAAAAAAGATTATTTTTATAGTAATATCTATTATTACACTGTTCCCATCTCAGAAGAATTATGCAGAAGGTTCTGTGGTAGGTTTTCTCCCTTCTTATTTGTATTTATTTGAGACAGATAACCATGTATGGAAGCAAAAGACGTATGTCCTGTGTGCAGAACCACTTGTTTGCGGAAGGGCACTAACATCAGACTGCAGAAAGGAGGATTTAAGTTCTGAACACTAGCTTCACTACCATTAACTGTTACAAAGATAATGTGGTATTTATTTAGAATTTTCTTCCTTTGCTTTAAACGTAGCATAGAAATGCATGTGAACTAGTAAGCTACACTATTTTGATCGCAAAGAGAAAAGGTTTACTTACCTTTTTGTAAGCTCAGTTGGAGGTCTGGGGGGCAGGTGCTCCTGGCTTAGCTGAAACATTACACAAAGAGTGTTACTATTCTGTAAGTAGGGGAAGTGAGATGAAAAGTGGGTGGAAGGAGAGGTGTCTTCCATCCTTTCCATTTTCAAGCTTTTTGCCTAAGCAAAGAAGGATTCCTAGACTGAACTTTGGTGCACCTGATGCAGGTCCTTAGAAGTATGTTCTGCTTCAGTTCCAGACATTTTGCCAGGCAGAGATCAGAGCCTCTGCTGTGAAAAGTCCCAGCTACATACACTTGCCCAAACTGGGACTTTTTTTTTGCCCTTTTGTGGGATACAAAGTCTGCAAGAGCTTGGGGCGGGTGCCGACTTCCCAGAATTGTTTTGATCTCCATTAAGCCTCAATGAAATTTCAAGGAGAAACAAATGCCACAAGCCTGCATCTTCATAGCTCTGTACCTTGGATGCAGGGTGGGCAGCTTTACAAGGTACATACAGTCTCATCTTGCAAAAACCTAATCTGAGCATGAAGTAGAAGGTGACTGAAGTAATGCACCTGAAAAGCTGTTCTTTGTGCCTATTAGTCTTGTAATGCTTTATGGATGAGGAAGGGAAATCTACTCAGATGCTGTGCTGGACAACTGTATGCATAGTGCCAAAACACTTCAGCAGCTTTTGAAGTACTTAACCTCCACAATTGACAGCATCTTCTGCGAGAAAGGCGGTATTTCTAGCAGGTTTGTGCTTTACTTTGAACTTGTATTAAGAGTGAGGTTGCCTCAGTATCCCACAGCTCCAGTTCAGTTCAGCTATTTTTGGTGAACAAGAAAAGGCTGAGTAATCAAACATAATTTTATCAGCAATTTATATCCATTTAGGAGGAACATGGTCACAAAAGTCATAGCTCCAGAGCAACAAAAAACATGGGCATCTTTTGCATTCCACATGCACATAAGAATCTTGTTTCTTTAGAGTAGGAGGATCTCTCAATGACAGAGGTTCAGTGGGAGATGAGGATCTGCATGAAGAGTTGCCACAGTTTGTAAAGGCATTATTTCACGGCTTAAAGCCAAGATTCACACTTCCCTAAGATTTCACCGCATCATTTTCCTTTTAAATGCACTGAAATTGTGTTAGGTTTCAAAATAAGGTACAGACTAGTAAGTCTCTGCAATGGCTGAAATAAAAAAAATTCAACAGCATTCAGTTGAAGGTAGCACATTTTTTTACATTCCTTGTAAGTGAACCTCAATCTACTGCTATATTTCTGCACGTTTACTCCTGTCCTCACCTTTTTTATTTCAGTATTGACTAAGCAAGGTGCAAACAGCACTGAACACTGGAAAAAATTCCTCATGCACTTGGTTCTTTTTGACTCCAATCCATGAAATTCTGCACATGCCTGTTTATAGGAAGATATTTCCTATTCTTTATAATACCCAACAATTTTCCCTGACAGAGCTCATAAAAACAATACACTAAAAAAATATATCAGGTATGGATGAATGTATAATTTGATTATTTTTAGAAGCTACGCTGCTTAAACTTTACTGTAACATTTTTCCTATGAGTTTAAAATGGTTGATGCATCCTAAACAGGCTAAATCCAACTTGGCACACTGAGAAAATACTTGTTTTTACTACAATTTCTCTAAAACAAAGGGTGTACATTAAGAGACTGGAACACCTACTATGAGCATTCTCTAGTTTAGGTCAGTCTGATGATTTCACTCAATTAAACCAGATGACACTTTTGAGTGTTAGCAAATCTAACGCTTCTTGCTAGTTCATAAAGAGCAGGTACTGGGATGGACAAGATGAGGGCCAAGTGACAGAAACTCAAATGTCAGAACCAAAAATGTGCCTTTTCTCCTCTTAAATAACCAGACAAAATTTTTGCCCACTTGGTCAGAAGAAAGTATCTTTTCAAATTCACTTTCAGATGAATGTTCCTTTGTATCAACCAGAACAATGACTAATTCATTCCTAACGGTAAGGTAAGGAGGGAAGACTTCATACGCTACTTTGTATTCCGGTAGAGCTCTACTTATCAACTACTTTAGCTACAAGTATCCAAGTTATTCACCAATTACGATAAATGAGCGATTTTCCAGGTGTTGTCAATAGACTTCTGGTGCTACGCAAAAACTTAAAATTTGTATATGAAGAAAGGCTCCACCTAGTTACGTCTGCAGCTTTTAAATCATTGTTTTAAAAACCCACACTCTCTTTTCCTAGTTAATACCATACAAGCTTGTCGTAGTAACATTGCAAATGATACATAATAGTCGCAAGGTCCCTGCAAGGCCTTCAAACATTGAAGAACCCTCCCACAAAGATAAACACTACATCTTACATACAACTGGATTACTGCCAAAAGGCAGAAAGCTGAGCAGTTACAGAAAGGACTATGGCTAAACAATACAGTTGCTAAGGAATAATTCTACATCATTAAAGAAGACAGAACATGAAGAATAAAGTTAGATTTAATGATTAAATTATTACTGAACCCATCTCCTCTTTTCCTTTCTCAACAGTTACACAAAGCGTCAGGTTTTGGTAATAGATAATATATATGAACAAAAAATATATGCATTGCACAATGATAAAAGGAACACTGAAATTACAAAAAAATTAATGTCATTTAGGAAATAAAAATAGTGTATTAGTGGCAAAATGTAAATGGGATTATTTTAGTAGTCAAAATAAATATTTAATAAAAAACACACATTCATGACAAATTATCAAAATGAAGAACTTAGTATTTGGAAGTACCTTATCCAAATTTCCTTGCATTAAACATTGCTAAATTCAGTGGTTTAAATATTATCAAATTGCTCTAAGCAATCATCGCTTAATTTAGTGTCACAAAAAGTCATGAGACTAAAAATTCTGTCCAATGAACAGTAAATCCATTATACTAAACAAAGAATTTCCTACACCAAGGAGTCAATCCACAGTCATTGAAACACAGTTCACAAGAACTACTGCATAGCATACTGCTTACTGTACCAGAAGTGCATTTGTCAGTATTCAATGAACATAGGGGAAAAAAAAACCCAAACAAAATACAAACAAAAAACCCCAACCAACCAAACAAAACCCACTTCTTTTGTGTGTGTCTGTAAATGTATATATATTAAAAAACAACAAACTCAAACCCCAAACAAACAGATGTTTGATAGTTGAAGAAAAAAACACAGATTTTCCTTAAAAGTAGACTCTAAAGATCTTAAGAGCACCATAGGAGTTATCAAGTAAAACCGTACAAAACTTTGCAGTAAATAGAGAACAAATACAATTATTGTATCATTCCATATTTAGAACACAAATGAAATTTTTAGCGTTGCTGCTGCATTGTCCTATGGTCCAATGGATACATACTACAACCAGTGGTATTTTACTGACTTTTTGCTAAGCTCTGCAAACAAATAACACACAGAAAAATGCTTTTCTGTGTAGAGCAAAGGTACAGAAAGATTTAAACTGCTGATGTGCAAACAGAAATGTAGAAAATGTTAATACAGATTTTTATGGCAGCAGTGCCTGGCTTATCCCATTAGTCCTCCACTCAGTTCTTTTGCTGACTCTTTTTAAGTAGCATTCCTGAATATCCCTGACTTACAAATAACTTTTGAGAGTAATTTTCTCAATTTTAAGATTCTGCATTTAAAATTTTTCTCAGCCCATTATCCTTCAATCCCCATCCATCCCCCTCGTATTTAAAAGTTGTAGGTTTGTTGCATAAAACATTACAGTGAGTTCTGCTTCTTGGTAAGTGATAGACAGTCAACATTTTGTTTTATTTGCAAAATACTGAAATCACCTTCCAGTTGGTTCTTATATTAAACAACAATTAAAAATAGTACACCCCCGTACTCTATTATGACATAATAAAGGCTATTCACCATTTAATATACGTTCAATCTCTTCTAGTCTTTTCAAAGCAGCAACTCTCTTTTTCTCAATATCTTTGATTTCTTTCGTAGATTTTTTGTTTTTCTCTGCTTGTTTCTTATTTTTTGAACGTCCTTTATTGTTACCAGCTGTTGTCTGGGAGGGTTTCTGCTCATTTTTCACTTCTTTCGAATTCTGAAATGATTTTTTTTTTTCTTCTGCAGCAGCACTGGCAGTATCACCTGCTGGAACTGATGACTGCTCCGGAGCACTAAGTGATGCAATTTTACTTCTAACTATGTTTAGATGACGCTGAATATACTCTTCATGAGGTGCCAGTGCTAGAGTTTCCACCAAACATTTTTCTGCTTTTATTAAGTCTCGTTCTTCAAAGTAAACTACACAAAGATTATGTTTCCCTTGCACATTGTTGGGATCCAGTTCCAAAATTTTTTCAAAACACTTTTTTGCTCCAACTATATCCTTCTTTTGGTTCATAAGGATATCTCCTTTCAAAATCAGACCTTTGGTATGATCAGGGTAGTATTTTAGTAAGTCTTCCAGGATGGGCAGAGCCATCAGTTCTTTTGCTGTCTGAGAATAAAGCAGTGCCAAATTGAACAAAGCACTTCGAAAGTTTGGCTGTAACTTTATGGCTTTCTTCATCCATGCCTCTGCTTCTGTATCTTTTTTGTCATCCATTGCCAGCATACCCAAATTGAAGTAACCATTTGCATCCTGTGGTTCTTCTTTCACATAGTTTAACAGTCTTTGTTTAGCCTCAGGTCTAAGCTGAGCATTGCCTAAATGACAGAAAATACATTTAAATTTTATTCTAAACACTTTTAGGCCAGGCCTGTAAATTGCTAATTGCTACACAAATTAAAATGTAACATCTGTGAAAGGGAAAGGGCTTAAAATACTACTTTTTGTTTGGATTGTGTAACAGCAAAAGTAAATGACAGTTACCTTCCTCACAGAACAGAACTACTTACAACTGACTTGCAGCCAAAGTAAGCATCATTATCCTATTATCTGTTAAATTATACTTAGATTCGGTGCAACGGATACAGAAGGTGTCTCTACAAGATTAACAGCGGTTATTTTCATGCATGAGTGAGCAACTGGAATACAGAGAAGTCAGTCCTAGTAAGTCACTTTTAACAGAGGCAAACTTGAATAGATCTCATTTTGGTAAAGACATGGAATCAAAGAATCACCAAGGTTGGAAAAGACCTCTAAGATCATCCAAGTCCAATCGTCCACCAACCAAGTATATTCCCCGTTTAATCATGTACCTCAGTACAACATCTAAATGTCTCTTAAACACCTCCAAGGATGGTAACTCAAACACCTCCCTGGACAGCTCATTCCAGCACCTAACCACATACAGAAAAGAATTACAGTTGACAGAGATCACATAGAGTGATGCTAGATTCAGTCAGGCTACAATACATTTTCACTTTTTCATATCAAACAGTTTTTAAAAATTAAAAACAATCTTCTGTCGGATAAAAGCAGCAGTTCTGGCTTGTAGTCTGTGCTATTTTTATGAACACTTCAGTGAACATACTCTAGTAAGGAATTCCAGGCACAAGCTTGCTGAAGGATGGGGGAATAGAAAGCTGATTTTAACTGCCTTCTTCCACCTCCTCAAACAGTTCTGTACCTTCCAGTAGGAGTAATGCAAAACTAGATATCTAATACTTCTGCTCATTTGAAGCCCATGTGCTACTTCAGACAAGAAACAAGGTGTTTCTTGTACTACCTAACTTACTCTGTGAAAAGAGATGAAGAATAATTCATTTGGATCAGCTCCAATTAATTCTATTATCTCATTTAGATGATAAATTACCCCTAAGAAAAAGGGAAACAAACCTTACTCATCACTTGCTAATTACTTTCAACAGCCTTTTTTTATGACAACAGCAACACATTTACTCATTAAGCTAGAAGCTGCACATATGAAAAAACAAAACTAATGAAAATCCAACTTGATTCACAATAATTAGAAATATTGCAGAGGAAACTATGAAAATATTTCCCAGTGCTAGATTTAAAATCCAGAGAAATCAGCTAGATTTTTTTAGTCAGTGAGGAATGGATGAAATCAAAGCAAATGCAGAACATTAATATTATACATTTCACTCTTTTTTTTAAGATTATAGAGGAAAAATTTTGAAGAGTTTTGTGTAACACTATTGTTAACAAGATGTTAAAGTTTAAAATAGTTTTCAAGGTGTTAATCAATTAGAACATATGTACACTGTGAATATTCCACATGCTACCAATAAATTACAAAGATGACTATTACTATAGTACTGTGAATACTACTGCTTTTCAAAACACATCAATTCACTAACATCCCATAAATGCAAAGATACAATAATTAAAGAGACAACTAACTTACCAGATTCCTGCATTAGCAGGGCTGAGTTGAACAACGCCAGCTTATGCATTGGGTTGAGTTCTAGTGCTTGGTTAAAATTCTTCAGGGCTTCTGTTGGATCTTTCAGTTCAATGTAAACAATTGCCAAGTTGTACCACAGGTCTGCGTTGGTTCTGTCTAGTTCTAGAGCCCTTAGGTAAGCTTCCTTAGCTTTCAGAGGCTTGTTCATTTTTAAAAGTAATTCTCCCCTGTTGAAGAATCAAATTTAACCTTCAGCAACTTTAAGTGACAGAAGTACAAAAACAATTGACAGTGTTTATTTAGAAGTTTGTTTTCCTACGGAAAGTAGATATTAAACATTAGTCTTTTTTTTGTTTTGTTCTGTTTTGTTTAAAATGCAAAACACAGGACTTTGTTTATATACCATTCCAAAAGCATACAGCTCTCAGAACTTTGCATACAGGAGGTGTATGAGTAGGACAAAAAAGCCTACAAAAAAAAAAAACTCATACAGAAGTCATCAAGGACTCCTGATACAGGCCCAGCAACAGCTACTGTCAAGGCATCTCAGAGAATCAAAGAATTATTTGAGCTGGAAGTGAGCCTTAAGCATCATCTAGTCCAAGTTCCCCACAATGAGCAGGGACAGCTACAGCTAAACCATGCAACTCAGAACCCCCTTCAGCCTGACCTTGAATGTCCCCAGGATGGGACACCCACCACCTCTCTGGGCATCTGGTTCCAGTGCTTCACTTCCTTTTTTCCTTATATCCAATCTAAATCTTCTCTTAGTTTGAAAACATTTTACCTTGACCTGTCACAACTTATCCTGCTGAAGAGTCTGTCCCTTTCTTTCTTATAGCCCCCCTTTAGATACTGAAAGTCTGCTATCAGGTCTTCCTGCAGCCCTCTCCCCTCCAGGCTGAGAAATCCCAGCTCTGTCAGCCTGCCCTTGCAGTGAAAGTGTTCCATCTCTTGGATCGTTTTTATGGCCATCCTCTGGACATGGTCCAGCAGGTCCATGACTTCTCTTGCATTGGGAACTCTCACATCTGGATGCAGGGCTCCAGATGACAACTCAACAGAGCACAGCAGAGGTGCAGGATCACCTGCCTCGACCTGCTAGCCACACTTCTTTTGATGTGGGATATGGTTGGTATTCTGGGCTGCAAGGGCATACTACTGGCTCATGTCCAGCTTACTATCCACAAGTACTCCCAAGTCCATTTCAGCAGGGCTGTGCTCAGTTCTTTCCTTGTATTGATTATGGGGCTTGCGCAATCCAGGTGCAGGACTTTGCACTTGGGTATGTTGAAACTCACAAGGTTCACCTCGGGCCACTGCTCAAACCTGACTAGGTCTCTCTGGATGGCACCTCATCTCACTAAAGCACCTCAGCACCTCACTAAGTCCTAGAGAGAATCACAATTAACAAAACAGTGAACAAAAGCCTCGAAACCCACAGTCAAGTAACTCCTATTTAGCCTCCTATTTTCCAGTTTTCATGTTTTCTATTTCTTTAAGTCTTGCATTTTCTTGATCATTTAAAAAAAGAATAAATGAAACTTCACAACTCAGACTAATCAGAAGTATTTTAGCTTAAAACTGAACGAGATTATAAATCTGAGCTTGAGATTCACAAAGAAATCTAATGGAAGCACTTTCCTATATAATGTCTGAACACAAAGCATATGTGGAATACACACACTATTTGAAACAAGAATTATAGGAACAGTTCTTGTCGTAAATAATGGCTGCTCCAAATTTTTATCATCTTATTTGAAAATAAATCAATTCCAGCAGCTAAAGAAATTGTATGAACAAAATACTGTACCTAGCACTGTAAATAAAACAGAAGTATACTCAAGAATACATATCTCTAAAATTAATAAAGATACCTGCTGATGTAAGCTTGCTTGAAATCTGGCCTCATACTTATTGCTTGTCGATACAGTTGATCTGCTTCTTCAAGGCGAGATTCATTTGCTCGAATTAAGTTTGCAAGATTGATATAAACATTCAGGTGGTTAGGAGCAACTCTTGCTGCATATTTTTTACCTGGAATAATCTGTCAAAAAGAATATATATTTCCAAATGTCGGTGAATGAAAAAATGAAAAACAACCAGTACAGATCTAACACTTCAGTCTTCCTCATTTAGGGTACCACTGCAGATCATTTGTCACTCTTCCCTCCAGAAAAAAAAGTCATAGAAACATCATACTATTTATCCATAGTTCTCTAAGCACATATAACATCACCTTAAATTTGATACAGACATCATAAGTTAATTGATCTCTACTACTTGGTGATGTGGCTCATGCAAGTGGCCATTAACAGCCAATCAGACCTTGTAAAACATTCTCGTTCATGCGAAGATTCTCTCTTAAAGTCTAAGCTGATATTCTATCAGAACACTTTTTCGGGGCGGGGGGGGGGAGGAAGGAAGGATAGAAGGAAGGACGGAAGATTTACCAGCCATTGACACAGCAGATGAAAAATTTTCATGAGATATGAAAATGCTATGGCACTGTAAATGATGTATTGTTTACTACAGTCTAGACACTGCAAACATTTTAATGCCATATTCTCTGATCAAGGGACTGCTGATTTTCCTGTCAGTCTAATTTTGCCCTTAACTTCCGTTAACTTCATTCATGATCCAAAATATTCCTCCCCTTTTCTCCTGAACAACTAAAATAAGTAACAGTTTCTAGGTATAAATACAACCTGACATATAGTAAAGGTAACAGAGCACATGTTTATAAAAGCATGTTGAAGCAAAGTTTTTTTTTTTTTTTTTTTTGTTGCTGCTTCAACTGCCTTGCCCCATCTCTAACACTGCACTTAAGCCTTCTCTTATGAGCTCAAACACTAAACATTATCATTGTATTGGCTGGATGTGAAAATAAAAACAGTTGTGATTAGGAACTGTTAGGAACTGTTAGTGTGTATTTTTCTTTTTAAACAGCATACAATATGATCTTATTTAAGAGATTTAAGCTTTAATAATAAGGTTTACAGCAACAAGTATCTTCAACAATAAATAAGAAAATTGTATCATGAATATAGGCCTGAAAAAGTTGCCCCCTCCCCCACGGTGATTATGTTACTAATTACCTGTGGCATCAATGATTTAGCAATCATATATGATTTCTCAGCTTCTTTAGTTTTGTTTAAGTTTTTGTAAGTTCTTCCAACATTCATGTGAGCACCAATGTCATCTTGAAGAAAAGAGTGAAACTTCTAATTTTTCATGCACTGAGTAACGCGAAAAAATATCTATGCTTTGACAGTAGTGTTAAGAACAGGTACTGCATAAAGATCAGCAAGAAAAAAACAAAAACAAAAACCAATTCCAATTTATTTTTCACCTTAATTATGAAGTTAATAATTTAACCATAAATGAAAGATGTATTATAAATGTATGCAGCCAAAAATTAGAGGTCGTACTTTGATGTAGCCATCTTTAATCTCCCACTGTAGTAGAAGCACATAAAAGTTATTTACTAGGTTTTCAGAAGGAAAGGTTGCCCAGCACTACCCAGAACTCCTTTAGCAACAGTATGCAAAAAAGAGTAAACAAAAAAGAGTAAATGTGTACTTTGATATATCATAGATTGCCTTTCCTTAGCATTAAATGAGGAAATTAAATAACAGTTAATCATGCTTCAAAAGGAATTATAGGTTTGATGACATTCTTTTTGAATGAACTTCACTAATAGCTTTATGTGGAAAGTCTTCATTTTTGTACAGATAGAAACTTCTATTGAGAATTTTTTTTGGGGGAAATTTATTCTCTCTTAAGAATAACTTCTATCATACTCAGAAACTATGGATCAAGTCAGTGATATGGTTTGCTGGTCAACTGGTGCAGAACAGAACATTTTAAGGAAGCAAAGTTTAATGCAACATTAGGAGAAGCAAAATGCCATTCAGTGGCACTTAGTCAAAGCTTTTACCTGGCTGCACCTGTGTGGCTTGAATGAAGAACTGCAAAGCTCTTTCAAAATTCTTTTCATTTTCTAACGCATGCCCCACATTGTTCCATAGCTTTGCATTGTTCTTATTTACCTAAAAACAACAATATATATATAAATTTATAATGTACTGAGTCTCAGTTACACAACACTTGATTTTCTTCTAACTACACAGAATCATAGAATCAGAAAGGTTGGATCATCTAAGATCACCTAGTCCAACATCTCAAGGTTGGAAAAACACACAACAAATAACAAATCAAGCTGGTAAGTGTAAAGAATAACAACATTGTGTACTCTGTACAGAGCAACTGCATTTAACTTGTTGCTCAACATACATTTACCTTAGTTATTAGTGCCTAAAAATCTGCAGTTTTAAAATTCATTATCGTTGTTATGGAAAGATGAATTGACGGTGGTTCAAATTATCCTATCATGCCATATATATCTTAGGAAAAAATAGCAACTATTTTATTAGAAAATTTTCGTAGATTTTGTATTCAAGCATATTGTGCTAGCATCCAGATAAAGAAAATACATTCAACCGTTTTAACACATTAAGAAAAAATTATCTTCTGTTTCTTGCACATGAATCACGCTGCTTTTAAAGCATTCCCAAAAGCAACTAATTGATTTAGATACTGTCAACACAGAAATCAAAGTGGCAGAACAAGCATAATTTCTCTTCATTCTTATCATGCACTAACAGTCAGTTTTCACGAACATCAACATGAATTTTCCTTTATCCTTCTCAATTAAGACACAATACCTTTAAAGCTGACATAAACAATGTGTACTCTGATTCCCAATCCCAGTTTCTGTGCAGCGTTTTCAAGGCATGTGTGAACAGTACCACAGCCAAACAAACCCAAGAAATTTTTCTTAGCATGCTATTAAATAAAAAAGCAACAAAACAAAGAATTATTAAAAGCACACAAATAATTCTAATTTATACTAAATGAAGTATCTTATATGCTAGAAGTCAAATAAACTGAGAAATGAAAAAAATCTAAATTATTATCCCATTCTTTTATTTAATATTCCATACAAGTATTTTACTAAACATATTACTGATGTTTTCAACACTATAAAACACTTCTTATTAGAGAGGCGTCCTGTAGAGATCACTCAACATTCCGTAAGCAAATAAAACTCTAACAAAAAGGAGAACATTTAGTATTATAACAACTTATTTTTTATTATGAAAACTGCAGATTAGAATCATAGAATAGTTGATGTTGGAAGACCTCCAAGATCATCTAGTCCAATTGTCCATCTACCACCAGTATTTCCTCACTAAATCATGTCTCTTAATACAACATCTAAACATTTCTTGAATTACTAGGAACAGAAATCCCACTCTGACCAGACTGTCAGCTATGATCATCTAGACTGTTTTTGCTGCCCATTTTCTTAAGTTTAAACATCATTTGGTTTAACCAAACCAGATATAAGGTAAACTTTAACAGACAGATAAGATGGATCTAACTGTGAAAACACACCCTAGATACCTACTTAGCCTTCCTCCAATTAAGAACATCGCTTTATTAATAAGCATTAAAAACGTCATTCTCAAGCAGACATACTGTTATTCATCCTTTCCAATTATTTCTTAGGCTTTGCAAAAGCTGTTCACAGTCCTGTGTACTTCACAGAGGCTTGATAAAAAGCACAAGACCTCCCCTCACATACCAAATGCCATACATATGCGCAGGACTGTGCTTGGTTGTACTGTTATTTTGTTTTTCAAAAAAATTAATATGTAGAACAGCAGAATTATGAGAGGTATTCCAACCCTTAAGCAAAGTGAGTAGTGAGAACTGACACATGCACTAATCCATATCCCCACCAGGTTCATAAGAAAGCTTTTTTCCCTAATCATATTTCTGAAGTAAAGAGCCTTTTCCACATCGGAAGACTTTTCAGAGCGCTGACTGCTTGTATTTTTGTAGTAAGCCACACTGCTGCCTAATTTTCCTCCCTGCCTGTCCTCTCCTGGATCCTTGTTTTCTGTCACATCACTTCTATTTTTTCCGCATCATAGTGGGATTGTGATAATACTTTCTCCTCACTCCCACAGGGTATCACGGATTTCTCCTTATCCAGTGCTGTCAGGTTTGGCAGTGCCAATTAGCACAAGTTATCCTGCAAGGTCTCACATCTAATGACAGCAGACAACATAGACTGGGAACCGCCGACTTTCAGTTGTCCAAGCAAGCAGTAGGATGGTACTGGGATAACAAGGTTAAAGCATTCATGTCAGGGAGAAACATTCACAGATCAATGTAGAAGACAGCAGAAAACTGAAGATACATTCAAAATATGCTTCTGAGAAGAATTTCCAAGGGAGAAATTCTTATCTAAAACATTCTTTAGTTAAACAAATACTGAACAGCTCTGATAATCATTCTTAGAACTTAAACTCTGAACATTTTATCAGTAACTAAGATATTTTCATGTGCTGCAGACTGATATAAACGCAGTACCTAAACTTTAGTCAGCAACCACCTTAATTAAAGTATAAATCAAATCTAGTCAAGAATTTTTTTGCTTAATCCTTAAAAATGATTTCAAAAAGAATATCATGTTTCTTTACATAAAAGA
This sequence comes from Bambusicola thoracicus, assembly GCA_002909625.1. NCBI lineage: Eukaryota > Metazoa > Chordata > Aves > Galliformes > Phasianidae > Bambusicola > Bambusicola thoracicus. The sequence goes on along the minus strand of PPHD01002413.1, from coordinate 12,466 downwards.
GATGAGATAACTAGGCAGTCCATTTTGTAGCAATGTGCAGCTTGCATTCTAAAATGTTTGGTGCCAGAAGTATTTAAAACATGTATTTTCTTTTAAATTAACCTCGTAATACCCTTGAAAAAGTAACAACAATGGCTTGCGCTGGGGAGGAAGCTCATTATTTAGTATTAAGACTATTTTTCTTAAAAGGCAAATGATTAGTGCACTGAGGTGCACTTTCTATGATCCTTAAACTTGTCTTGTACTTTTATTAATTTGGCTTATGTAGTGAAAGCAAAAATACAAAAAAAATCCTATTTTCTGAAAACCTTTTTAAAAATTTGTCTCACTCTCCAAATCCAACGTCAAACAAATTTTAAACTGAATACTTTCAAATAATTACAAAGATCTCCATTTGGCAACATGGTCTGACCAAGCATGGTGAGTTGCTATCGTCAAAACTAAAAGCATACTAAAAAAAAAAAAAAAAAAAAAAAAAAAAAA